>JAQQSV010001598.1:0-26825 GCA_028646515.1 Pseudochirops corinnae
GGGTGGGGGAAAGAAGGGGAGAAAATATGTAACTCAAAATCTTGTGGAAATGAATGATGCAAAATATAATAAAATTTTAAAAAATTAAAAAAAAAAGATTTTCTAGAATTAAAATCAAAACATTAGCTTGTGCCATGCAGAATAATAATACTTGGGGCAATACATCGACATGCATTCATTCGCTCGATTATTTCAAATTTTTTCCATAGACAGCATGCCAAATTATTACTGTCTACTTCCAATGAACTTTTCTTAATCCCTAAAATGGTATAGTGAATAGAGCTGGCCTTGGCGACAGGGAAACTTGAGTTCAAATCCTGCCTCTAAATCAAACTGACTGTGTGACTCTGGAGAAGTCACTTTAACTGCTCAGTATTCTAGAACTGTTGTATCAAAACTCAGATAGAAATGGAGGGCCACTAAACCATACCTAAGGGTTCTGGTGGGTCACATAATGATTTAGAAAACTACATATTAATATGATCTATGTTTTATTATATTCTTATTTATTTTGTTAAATATATCTTAATTATATTTTAATCTAGTTCAGGAGATCCTCAGGAGTGTTGTGGGCAGCATGCCATCCAGGGCTGGAAATTTGACCCCTCTGCTCTATACAACTCTAAAAGATTACAAATTTCAGAGAAGCTGCTGACTTGAAATGCTAGAAGTTTCTCTATCTGAGAGTTCTGTATATCAAGGAACTAAGTAATGTGTGCCAGTGAGTATGTATACACACACATACATATATAGTAAACATATATACATATATAGTAAACATATATACATAAAAACTTACGTGTATAGATTAAGAAAGAATAGCTAAATCATTCAAAGTGATGTTTCCACAAGTAAAAATAAAACATAATTCAATCATTTACAAATTACTGTAAATACAAAGCTCTATTTTTGCAAATATAATGTATTTTTCTGAAAAGAATACACATATTCTTTGGAACTAACTTTTTAAAGTAATCTAACTTCATTGTCACAATAATTCCATATAGCATACATAAATTTTAAATGGATTATGACTCATATACACATATTAAGAGGATAGAAAATAAGAAGGATTTCTGCACTACATTTACAACCCAATCAATTTTCTAAAGGTACATTATATTGATAAAATATATATTGTACTGACTGGTTTGGTGACAGACACCTAGAATCCTTGTTTCTGAGGAGGCTGAGGCATGTGGATGACTTGGGCTAGGCATGTAGTAGAATTAAAGCTAATCAGATATCCTCACCAACTCTGGTACCAATGGGGTAAGCCCTCAGGAGTTAGGGAAATGAATGCCACCAGGCTGCCTAAGGAGGAACATACTGGCTGAGGTCAGAAACAACAAGTCAAAGCTTCAATGCCAACTACCAGTGACATTAGGCCCATGAGTGGCCATAAAAATTCCAGTTTGGGTAATTTTATATACACAAGCATATACACATACATATTGTGTGTGTATCTATCTATCTATCTATCTATCTATACACACATGTATTATATGTGTATAAATATACATGTGTGTTTATGCACATATGTACATACACATGTGAGTATGTGTGTGCATGCATGTGAATATATATGCATATATAATCAACAACCCAACATAGCCAAAAAAAATTTTACTAAACTTCCCCCTGATTGATCTAAAACTTTGGACATGAAAATTTACAAAAAAAGTATATACTTCTGCAATCTCTTTTACCTCCTGTAAGAAATACCACATAATAAAATTAAAGAATGTATTCCTCAGTTCAGAAGTGCTCAAAGGATATGAAGGGGAAAGGAATAAATTTTTTATTAAGCACTTGATACATGGCAGGTATTAAGTGCTTTACCAATATTACCTCGTTGGACATATGAATAAGCAGTCTTCTAATGAAGAAATTCAAGTCATCTGTAGTCACGAATAAATGTTCAAAAATACCAATAATCTGAGAAACGCACATTAAAGCACTGCTTGGATTGTTATCAGATTGTTAATGCTGATCAAAATAGGAAAATTATAAATGTTGGAGGGCTTATGGGAAAACAGAAAAACTGATCACTACATCAGTTGGTGCCATTTTGAAATGACCCAGTCATTCTGGAAAGCAATTTGGACCTGTGTAATAAATTGTGCATACCCTTGGAAACAGTGATGCCAGTGCAAGACATACACCCCAAAGGGATCAGAGAATAAGGAAAAGTGCTCATATGTGCAAAAATATTTATAGCAGTTCTTCATGTTGTGATAAAGAAGAGGAAACTAAGGGGATATCCTCTTGTTGAGAGATGGCTAAACAAATTATGGGGTCTAAATGTAATGTAATTTGAAAGGAATAGTATTGGAAAACCCTGGAAAGACTCATATGAACAGATAGAGAATGAGTGAGAAGAACCCAAATAAAAATTTATAAATAACAACAGTATTTTAAAGACAAACAACTGAATGACTAAATTTGATCAATGCAGTGACCAACTGTAATTCAAGAGGACTAGTGATGAAGTCTGATGTTGACCTCTGAACTCCAGGTATAGAATTAGACAGATATTTGGGGGACATGGCCAACATGGGAATTTGTTTTTCTTGACTACACATATTTGTTCCAAGAGTCTCATTGTTGTTATTGATGTTTCCTTTTTGTCCAATGAGAGAAGGAAGCGAAAGAGAAATAAAATGTTTTTGTTAATTTTTAAAATTTTAAAAATACTCTGAAGCAAAAGGAAAACTACTTCTCTTTCTCAAAAAAGTAACGCTTTTCAAGGAAGCACTGTGAGAAGGGAGAAGAGCTGCTCTATTGTTCTTTGAGCAACACAGATTATCCTACTTGACTATCTTGGGTTTTTTTTTTCCATTAACCACATGTTATAGGTCTTGTATTGGTGTTGCTGTGTCCAAGGGTATGTACAATTTATTACATAGTTATAAATTGCTTTCCAGAATGATTGGGCAGAGCGGAGTCAAGATGGCAGTGTAGAAGCAGCAGAATGATTGGGTCATTTCAAAGCTGCACCAATTGATGTATTAATCAGCTTGTCTGTTTTCCCATTACCCCTCCAACATTTATCATTTCTTTTTTTTTATCAACTTTAATAACCTGAAAACAATCTCATAGGTTAGATAATCAGAAAGAAATCATAGGACCATAGACTCAGAGTTTAAAGGGTCTGACTCTTAAGCAATCATTTAGTCTATCCTATATCTGAATAGGAAACCCGTATTGAACACCTCCAAACTGACAAGTGAGCAACCATGGTTTGTTTGTTTTTTTCAGATCTCTAGTGATGGGGAAACTGAATCCACTACATCCCAAGGCAATCCATTATGTCTTTGCAAGTATATAATTATTGTAAAGGTTTTTGTTCTTCCCATTCAAATCCATTCAACTCAATAAACATTTGTTAACACCTACTATGTGCCAGGCAATATGCTAAGTGCTGGGTATGCATATAAGGGGAAAAAGATAGTCTCTGTCCTCAAGTAGTTTGAATAAATATTTAATAAAATTTATTAGGGGTAAGACAACACACAAATGGATACTGAAAAGAGAGGAAGGGAAACCATCAGGATTACTTAGTGTGAGGGCATGGTGGTCTGTGGAATTGAAATGAAATAGAGCTGCTAATAGAAAATGGAGAGTTCCTTGAAAAGTTCTAGAATTTCTGAACCCCTCTATGAAGGAAGGCTTTGGGGAGGCTTTCAGTCCTCCTCTAGTCAAAGTGGTGACAGAGCTAAGGGAAGAAAGAAGGTGTTGAGTATCAAAAACTATGTTAATCGATGAGTCAGTTATGTTCACCTGAAATCCATCTCCCTCTAATTTTCATCTGTTGCTCCTAATTCTGTCCTTTGAGTCCAGGCAGCAAAAAAGTCTAATGCTTTTTCTATATCCCTTATTCTGACACTTGTTTAAATATATAAATGTGATGGCCCTCCACCCAATCTTTCTCTTCTCCAAACAAAACAGTGATACTTCCTTTAAGTTAGCATCAACTGTCATTATTTCCATTCCCCCTCCCCACCCTAGGGATATGCAACCTTCTCTGGATGCTCTCATTTTCCAGGTCCTAAATTGCCTTGTGCCAAATTCCAGATGTTTTCCAACCAGGATAGAAAATTGCAAGACTCTTACTTTCTTTATTCCTACTAAGTCAGTGGGCTGACAAACATTTATTAGGCATCTCGTAGATGCCAAGTACTGTGCTAAGTGCTGGGGCTACAATTGTTCTTCATTCAGTTTGGTCATGTCTGACTCTTTTTTCAGGCTTTCTTGGCAAAGATACTGGAGTGGTTTGTCATCACCTTCTCCAGATTATTTTCCATATGAGGAAACTGAGGCAAACAGGGTTAAATGACTTGCCCAGAGTCACATGTTATACATTTTCTGCTTGGCCACAATCTGTAGAACCAGAAGCAATGAGTAGAAGTTGTGAAGAGATGGAATTAGGATTAGGGGGGAATATTCCTAATAGAGCTCTCCAAATGTGGAATAGGCTGTCTAACGGGGTGGTGAGTTTCCCCTCAGTGGAAGGCTTCAAGCATGCAAGCAAGGCCAGATTTGAACTCAGAGAGTCTTCCTGACTTCAGGTTGAACACTCTAGCCACTCTATCCACCTACCTGCCTAAGGGAATACAAAGAGAGACACAAAAATGAGGAAAGGCTTCTTGTAGAAGGTGACCCTTAGCTAGGGATTCTAAAATCTGAGATAAGGGGGGAGGCATTCTAGGCAGGGGAGCAAGTCCATGCAAAAGCATGTAGATAAGAAGTTTAAAGTCATGCCAGCAAACACAACTCCAATGTCGCTGTTGAAGTAATAGTTCAGTATGACAGCTTAAAGAAAGCTTAGTGAAATTCTAGACAGCCTAAGAGGCATTGTGTCTAAAATGGGGGAAGTGATAATTTTGTTATGTTCTACCCTGTTCATACCACATCTAGAGTAATATGCTCAGTTCTACATATCATTTTAGATGGAATTTTGATCACTGACAGTTATTGAAAAGAGGACAACCAACATGGAAAGGGTTTGCAAGATCATGCCATGTAAGTCTCATTTGAAAGAATTAGGGACATTTAGCCTAGAGGAGAAAAGACTTAGTTGGGCATGGTAACTACCTTCAAATACTTGAAAGGTTATCAAGTGAAAGAGATATCAGACCTTTTGTGCTTAACCTCAGTCTGTAGAACTAGAAGCAATAAGTAGAAGTTGTGAAGAGATGAAATTAGAATTGAAAAAAAATTAACAGAGCTATCCAAATGGGAAATCAGCTGTCTCATGGGGTGGTGGGTTCCCCCTCAACGGAGGGCTTCAAGCATGCAAGTAAGGAAAGGTTTGTTGGATGACAATTATTTCAAACAGGAGGTTGTGGAACTTGGGTTTAGAGAAGGCAGGACACACTTGGTGATCTCATCAGTTCCCATAGGTTCAACTATAATATCTTTACAGGTAATTAATCATCAGATCTATACATGTAGCGCTAATCTCTCCTGACTCCATCCCATCATTGCCAACTGCCTTTTGGACATCTTGAATGGGTGAGCTAGTGACACCTCAACCCATGTACAAAAAAGAACTCATCAAATGGCCCGCCAAAATCTCCCCTTCCCAATTTTTTTTTTCTATTTCTCTTGAGGACATCAGGCTTGCAACCTAGGTGTTGTCCTTAATCCCTCTTATCTCCCATATTCAATCAGTGGTTAAGTCCTGTTATTTCTACCTTTGCAACATCTCTCTGATATGCCCTTTTCTCTCCTCTGACATTACAACCACATTGGTGCAGGCCTTCAGCACCTCACACCAGGACTATTACAACAGCTGCTGGTTGGTTTAGAGTCTCCAATGTCTACTCCAATCCATCTTCCCTTTGACTGCCAAAGCAATTTTCCTAAAGTGCAGGTCTGACCACATCAGTCCCTTTTTCAACAATTTCTAGTGGGGCCCTCCTATCTTGAGGATAAAATATAAAATGTCCTGTTTGGCTTTTAAAGTTCGTCACAGCCTGGATCCTTCTTATCTTTTCAGTCTTCTTATACTCTTCTCCCTTCCCCAAACTCTGAACTCAGACCTACTTGCTGTTTTTAACATGACAGTCCATCTCCTGACTCAATCTATTTGTACTGACTTTCTTCCATTCCTGCAATGGCCTTCCTCCTCACCTCTGATTCTTACCTTCCTTAGATTTCTTCAAGATTCAGCTCTAATCCTATTTCCTGCAAGAGACCTTCAATACCCCTTAACCCAATGGGACCATACTAGTGCCTTTCCTCTGATTCTACCTTTCTTATGTGCATTGTGTGTGTGTATTTTATAGTATAGTACAGATACTATAATATCTACTTTACTATATGCATATATGTATTATTATATGTGTATTATTTATGCACATATCTTCATGGTCACAATGTTACTTGCAACTTGTTTTTAAACCATCAGAATAAGGACTGCATTTTCCCATTTCTCTCAGTATCTCCACCACTTAACACACTGCCTGGAATTTGTTGTTGTTCAGTCATTTCAGTCCTGTCCTACTCTTTGTGACCTCTTTTTGGAGTTTTCTTGGCAGAAAGACAGGAATGATTTGCCATTTCCTTCTCCAGGTCGTTTTACATTTTATTGATGATAAAAGTCAGGCAAACAGAGTTAAGTGACTTACCCAGAGTCACACAGCTAGAACATATCTAAGGACAGATTTGAAGTCAGGTCTTCCCGACTCCAGGCCTGACACTCTTTCCACTGTGCCACCTGGTTGTCTTAGAGCTTGGAATAGTGAGTGCTTAATAAATGCTTGCTGACTGACCAGTTAACTGACAGAGATAAAGGGTTAGAGCTTTTAGCTATTCCACTAAGGCTTAATATCTGTTGATTTTTTGAGACATGCAGAAGACACTTGGAATAATCCTTATACCACGTTCAGATAAGATAAAAGTCCATCTCTGGAGGTGGTAGCTAATTAGCTCTTCCATTTGGTGAATGATCAATGATGTCTGGATTCGAGTCCCTGCTAGTCATCTTACTTGCTGCATGATTTTCCAGTCACTTGTCATGATTAGTATTCTAGACAATCACTGTATCTTTCTTAGCCTCATTCTATTCATCTGTAAAATAGGGCCTCATTTGTAAAATGAAGTTAATAATACCTGTCTTTTCCCTTTCTCAGGGCTGATGTAAAATCAAATAAAGACATGAAGACAAAGGATCCAAAGCCCAATCCCACCAAGAATTACTATTGTAACAGAACAGAGGATGAGTCCGAGGGAAAATCATCCTCATAATGCAGGAACCTCGGGACCAGTCTTAGGAGGAAACAAAGCACTACTATCAAATGCTAAATTTCAAGCGTGCCCTTACTGAAACGCTTCCCACGATGAGGAGCCTGCACTATAACAAGGCTCTCTGTTTCACTGCTGATAGCTTAACTTAAGATCACCACACATTGTTCAGATATACGATGCTTTTACCTCATTTGATCTTAATAAGTTCTTCTTTATACTGGCCCCAAAGCTTTCCAAGTAATTGATTTCATTGTTCTTAATTCTCACCTAATGGAAGCCAATAAATTCATTCCTTCATTGTGACTTTCTTTGAATTATTCTAAGACAGCAATTATGTCTAAATCTAAGTCCCCAAAATCAACTCACTTCTAAATCCATCGCCTCCCATCTGACTCCTTAACTTTCTTCAAGGTTCGATTCAGTTACTGTTTCCTCCATGATATCTTTCTTCATCTCTTATCCCCACCCTATCCCCAAATTTCCCATAACACTTTGCCTGGACCTCTCTCTTCCTTGGTATGAGTTTTTTGTATTTAAGTCCTACCTCCCTAAGCTTCTGGAGAGTGTAGTTTGTTTTTTATCTGCCTTTTCCTATTTAGCTCCTCACAATGGTTTGCACTTATGGATTTGTTTGTTCATTTGTCTGCTTATTAATTTATTCCTCCTTTCCCTCATTTGTTTGTTTACAGAGTTGTGATTTTACTGATGTAGGAAATACCCAGTGAAGAAACCCCTCTACCATTGAAAATCAGCAAATATTCTGCAACTTAAGAGTCTTAGGAACTGAGATGTTTCATGTGCCTCCCAACAGTTACTCTGCCTTTGTATGTCAGAAGTGGGCCTTAAATCTGGCTCTTCTAGATGTCAAAGCCAGCTGTCTCTCTACTAGATGATGCTATTTCTTAGCCTTGAATATAGCACCTAAATAAATATTTGATATTATATATTAAACTTAGGACTTGTTGAGTTTAAGTTAATATAGCAGTAAATGTAAGTGGCACTATCCTGAAGTGAGTTGTATGTATGGGAGTATAGCATAGATGGGGTATGGAAGAGGAGATGTAGACTTGGGATTCAAAAGCATAAAGTGTATAAGGCTGAATTCATGAGATTAGACAAGCCTACACAAGAAAGTGAGTATAGAGAGAAAAGAACAGAAAGCTTAGGACTCAAACCTCAGACACTTTGGGTTCTGGAAAGGAGGAAAAGAAATCAGAAAATGAGACAGAAAAAGAACAATCAGGGAAGTAGGAATTAAGGTGCAATTACATAGAAGCAACATAACAAGTTGGTGGTGGCTTTGGAAGCAAACAACCATGGTTCAAATCCCAGCTCTGTTGCTTTCTATTTCTATAATCACTTAATTTCTCTGAGTTTCATTTTCCTCGATTATAAAATAAAGGATGGGAGGACCCTGAGAATATTTTCTACTTCTAAATCTATGATCCATTGATGAACCCAATAAGAGCTGTGCAGTCAATAGTATCAAATGCCATAGAGTTGTCAAGAGGGCTAAGAAGATCCTTGAAGCTTCTTGGAGGGAGTTATTCTCAAAAATGGAAAGGACTTCAGCAACCTCCTACTCCAATCTAACTGGAAAAGCATCCTCTCTAAAGAGTGACCTCTGAGGAGCAGCTAGGTGAAACAGTGAATAGAGCACCAGCCTTGGAGTCAGGAGGACCTGAGTTCAAATCCGGCATCAGACATTTGACACGTTATTTACTCTGTAACCTTGGGCAAGTCATTTAACCCAATTGCCTTGCCTTCCCCCCTCAAAAAAAAAAATAGTGACTTCCAAAGATGGGGAATCTATTACCTCCAGAAGCAATCCATTCCAACTTTAACTGTTGGGATATTTTCTGACTTCAAACTTTATGTTTGCCTCTTTGCAAATTCAACCTGCTTTTACCCTTTAAGATAAAACAAAATCCAGATGTTATCAGACCAGGGCAGAATGCAATGCGAATATCACATCCTGAAGTCCTAAAATAGATAAGTACCCTGACTTGCTTGAAGACTCAGTTCCAATTCTCTACCTTCTACAAGTGGCCTCGTGCTCCCCTAACTACCACCCCTGCCTTACCATTGCTAGTACCATCCCCCTGACACAACCCCTAATTTACCTTCACATGAATATTGTATGTATGTAACTGCATGTTGCCTCACACATTCATAGGTGAACTCACTGAGAACAGAGGATGTTTGTGCTCTCAGCATTTAGCACATTGCTGGGACATAGTGGATAATTAATAATAAATGCTTGTTGATTTGGCTTAACTAGAAGGAATATTAGAGGAGTTTGGAAACAAAAGGGATAAATAGTTAGCAGTAGATAGAAGGGGAGCAAGGGAAAATTTCTTTTTATTTTAATACAAATCTGGGACTTTAAATGTGTGACCTACATATGGCAACATCTCCACTTTTATTTTAAACAGTGAATACACAAAAGAAGCATATTTGCTGAGGTTTATTTTCCTCAACATGGAACATATGTGATCGGGTAAGGCTTATATCTCTGCTTCAGGGTGTGCAGAGACTAGTTTGATCCTCCAATCACAAGGAAATTGTTCACTTATTATAATTGAGCCTTATGACAAGGAAATGTCCTTAGGTTCTTCACAGTGAAAAGAATACATCTTTCACCCTCCATTTAGTCATATAAACAGACTGTAAACCTCTTTCCATGACAAAATGTGACTCAGTTATTTATCACTAATTCATGTTTAAAAGCTAAAGTATGTCTCTTTCTATTACTACAAACTCTATTATGGAATAAAAATTTCATCCTAAATGACTACCAAGTGCAACTTTTTTATTTTTGTAATTATAAAAGATATCTGTCAACTTTAACCTAAATTTGTGTCATGGTCTTAAATATTACTAAAGTGTTTTCTTATGTATCTTTCTCTATATAAAACATTTCAAAAGGACATTCAAATAAATATCATATACATGAATATGTGTGTTTGTGTGTGTGTGTTGTGTTTGTGTATATTTACATATATATGTACGTACATACATATCACATGTTTTTTAGACAAAGTAAAATCACAAAGGTAGAAATGTCATATTACTACTGAGATCATGTCTCCTTTAAACTACCTATATATTGTAAGTACATGGTATTTTACTGTTATTTGTTATCTCTTTCACTAGAAAGTAAGCTCCTTGAAGGTAAAAACAATAGATTTACCTTTCTTAATATCCACAGTATCTAACCTGTAGTAAAATATGTTTCCTGAAAAATTGACTCACTAATTATTTTTAATTGTATAGTAACTTTATTTCTCCTTTGAGAGATCAAAGCTGCATGGACTTTCAAACAATCCATTATGACCTGAGTCATTTAGAAGGTAATATATTGTTCTACAAAATACAGAGGATAAAATCAAACAAAAAACAGGACTAGATATCACTGATTTATGGCAAGCAGATGAATACAGTGCCCCCAACCTGAAAGAACACGTTATCAATTTTCACTATCTCATTTTTTTTTTTCTTTACTTTCATTTCCTGAATTGGGTCCACACAACAGATACAGACTTTGGAATGAATCTTTCTTGTAAACAACTATAGCTGCATGTATTTGTAAAAAAAAAAAAAAAATAGGAGACCAGACTAAAAAACTGGAAAAAGAACTCTATTTCAGTGCAATGTGACAATAGCCTTCTTGCTATATAACCTTCTTGCTTTACAAATTATGTCATTTTGAGCTAACAGAAGTCCATTGTCATCTGCAATTTATTTTGTATCAGAAATAAAATTAATATTCAGAAATTGCACTAATATTTCTTCCCAATAGTTTAAAACTTAGAGATAATCATTGTACCCATTTCTGGAAGGTCAATAAAAAATGCAACAGGGCTTAAGGTAATTATTGCTACTGCTCTGATATTATCAAATGTCTCTGAAGACTCAAACTTTCCAATATTACTTTCGGGGTTGCTTAAAATGATAATGCGCAAGAACAGGTGCCTTGTACCCATTTTTAAAAGGAGAAAAGATCATTTTAATTCTAGTTGAAAAATTAAATATCAGATTTTTAACTTTATCCTTCACACACACACACACACACACACACACACACACACACATACATACTGGACTAGACCTATGATTCATCATTGTATGGCCTTCCCAATGTACAAACTTCTTTCACTGATGCAGATTAGCAAATTTACTGTAATTAATTCTTTTTAAAGTTGCCGAGGATACTGAGAGACTAAGTCACTTGCCCATCCATGGGCAGACAGTTTATATGTGTCAAAGGCAAGAGAGATTCTTATTTTCATAACTCCAAGACTACAACTCCATCCACTATGCCACAAAAAGCACAATAAAATCCCATGTAATGTTCAGCTTCTGACTCCAAAAATATAAACATTATTGTCATTAACTCCACTATATTTAAAAAGTTATTTCCAGTTTTTCCATATTGTGTTATTATATTTGTTAGATTTTTTTTTACTTATTCTTTTCATAAATAGGAATGGTTTGATTTTTTTTTAATTAAAAGTGATTTAAAATTAACTTTGTTTTTAGAACATAATTGCTATCCTTGACATTATTAAAGATCAATTATTTAGACCTGAAAAAGACCTTAGAGAATATCTAGTCCAGCTCCTCATTTTTATCAGATGAAGAAACCGAGTCTCAAAGAGATTGTTACCTAAAGTCACATGGGCAGTGACAGATTTGATATTTGAATCCAGATCTTCTTGCAGAGTCAGTACTCCTTCCCCTAAGCTACGTTAAGACCAAGCAATTTCCCTGAGTTGTTGAAGAAACAAATGAAGAAAACAGGGTCAGATACCATTCTTTTATGGTAAATGTTCTAGGGAAGGAAACGATGCTAAATCTTTCTTTTATAACTTAATAAGCTTAGATAATTTATTTCAGTTTACTGTTCTAAACGTTCTATTTTAATTAAAAGTTATTGAATACTCCTGTGTTTATTCAACATAGGTTGCATGATACTTTAACAAGAATCCCCAGTTTTTAAATCAGTGACATTCTCACAAAACTTCAGCTCTAACATTCCATACATCCATCTCAACCTCATTTCTCTCTCTTTTTCATCATGTTTAATCCTCATATTTTTAGACGAACAAAGAAAAGGAAACAAGTGATGAGTAGAAAAAGCACATGTAAAGACAGTAATGCTCAAAGAAACAAATGTGAAAAACCAATATAATTATCTCTACATTTATTTTTAATAAAGTTGAAACAGACATATTAATTGAGAATTTTATCTAATTATATCAAAGCATCTGGTAAAGGAAGAATAAAATTATTTTTAAAATTAAAAATATACTTTCAATCTTTGAAAACTACTCATGATTTATTTGGTGCTTATTTTGTAAAATACCATCATTCGTATAAATGTTACCACATCAAAAAGGTATGTATGCATATGAAAACCATAATTCACTTGTCAAAATAAATCTAAATTATGTTTTTAAAATTAATAATACAAAATATGTCAAATCATAAAATGGCTTCTATAGAATTTGTGCATAAAGTCCATTCTTCCATTTACTAAATGCTAATTCAACAGCAAGATTTCAGTAATAAAAAGAAATCAAATTTGTTTCTATTTCATTTCACTCTCTTCCACAATTCTTCTATTAGGGATCTCTTACAACAGCAATAGCAGACCAAATACTGTTTCCAACAGCCTATAATTTTATTTAACAGGTTTCACACTTCCCCCACTCCCAACCCTCAGAAAAATGTTAGCAACTCATTTCACCTGACAAAACTTAGAGTGACCTCTTGTGGTAATTGTTAACTATAGTACACTATAACATTTTTCTTTGAGAACTAAAAACTAAAATATCTCTACAGGAATACACAGGTGCTATTAGAAATAAAAGACAAATTAAACATTTACATACCCAACAAATCTCTCTGTGGAAATCCACTTAGTTAAATGTTAACAAAAAAACTTGGCTATTCCCTTCTACAAATAACCTAGTATTTTTTTTAGGCATTCTTCCCTATAGGATAATTCTAGGAAAGCAAGTACATACATTTCTTCCACATTCCACTTCTGATAGTACACAAAAGACAGAAAAATAAGGGAGACTTCTAGGGAAGAGGGGGATGTTCTGGGATAAAGAGCTCTCTGCTCAGTAATGTACTGCAGTCATTATATAATGCAGTGCAGTGTCTGAACCAAGAGTCAATCTTCTACTGATTTATAAATAAAATCTAGTGAGTGGGTCAGTTCAATTCCAATTACTATGAGAGTAGAATTATAAAAGTAACTATACATGGACTGTCCTGATGAATAACCCAAGAAATTGTCTCTAGCTATGTATTTTCACCAATCTTCTTCTCTAGCTGCTTACATATTAAGAAAACCCATTTGTGCCAAGGAAAATGTTCAATCATATTAAACTCAGGCACATGAATTTGTTTACAAGAATTTCTCCTAAAAAGTTGCCTGGGATTTCCTAAGAATTGATTATGATTGTTTCTTCTCTCACACACACCCTCACCTCAAGTGTATAGCTTTGGAAAAATAAAGGTAAATTTCTTCTTAAAAAAATAAATTCACCAAAAAAATCTATGATTTCACACTAAATTATATAGTAAGACATGACTGGATGTGGAAAGCCCTGAAAAAATGTGAATATCCCTAATATTGATAAATATTTACTCTGCTTCAAAGGCAAAAGAAACATGAGATGTTAAGTCCTATCTCTTTTCTGATTATGTCATTCCTTTCAAAATATCTTGACTATCCTAAGAAGCAAATTATTTCTTGGTCTTTAGCAATAATTGAATTTGTAATTTTAGAATATTAGAGATCACTAATTAATCATTAGTAGACCTAAAGGAAATGGTAATATTTACAAACTTTTAACAACTATGATTTTTGTGAACTAAAGTAATTATTTCTGCCTACAAATTAAGAAATTTTAAAAAAAATCCTATTGCCAAAACTCATTATGAAAAGTGAAATTTTTTTATTGCAGAAGCCAACCTTAAAGTTCCAAAAGAAATATAGGTTTCTATTTAATTTTTGATAGTTTACAGAAATATTGAGCAAAATTTACAATAACAAAGAGATTTTTCAAACAACTTGTATTTGTGCAAAATAATGATAATAATAATAATAATAATAATAATAATAATGCCATACTGGTTTTAGGCCAATGATCCAACCAGTCAGTAAATTTTGGTTTCTGTCAATGGTACCAAGGAACATTTTGTGAAAGAATATGACAGCTGCTTTCTATAACATTTCCTCAAAGGCAAGGGATACTTTATGAACATCTCTAACTTTCTTGCCATACTTCTTATGATTCTTTTATTAGCTAATGTATTTAAACCTTTTCTGAAGTTTATATGTTGGCCTAGAAAACCTCTAAGGAAGAGGAGTCCCATATGTTCCCTACTCACTGTGTACATATTATTCCTCCTTGTATCTGTCCCAAAACATAATTCTAGTATTTGGGGATTTAGTGAAAAACTGCCTTTAAACTGTTCAATATCCTTTGTTAAGTCATAGACTTTCAGTCTGACCTGACTTAAAGAAAACAGATGTGTAAAAACTTTTAATCTTTAAAGAATAAGGACTTAAATTTAAATGAGGAGAGCAAAGAATTATTAAGAAGAAATTATCATAACACAAAAAAACAGTCCCTCTCAAATGTAAAATACCATAGAGCTTTATTAAGCTGGAGTTTGAGGGGGGAGGGAGAGAGGATCATATAGATTACTTTAAATAACCTCCAGCTTTTAAATAAGGGAAAGTCTTATAGAAACTCACCTCTAACATTCTATACATACATCTCAATCTTATTTCTCTCTTTTTCATCATTTTTTATCATTTTAACTCTTGCACATGTATGGATAGATACTAAGCCTCTTCCTCTACTTCTAAAAAACTTTCTCTAAACTTTACCCTTTCACTATTGAAGTTCTGTCAATTCTTCCTCTTAAATACTAACAATGAATGATAAAATCTTGGGTTATGTTTCTATACAAACAACTCTATCCACCAGGATAAAGAAGGGGAATTTTTCCTTGAGCTATATCATGCCACTTTTTAGATAAGGAATGTTCATATTTATTTAATATAACATTTAGAAACTGCTGTCAACTGGGGCACACTGCTATGTGAATGGATACTATGATTTAATGTTGTCATTGTCAATTTCCTATTTTCTACCTTCAGAAGAATTCTTCAGCTAGATAGAAAATTTTGTATTTAATGATTGAATTCTAGTTTCTCTTCAAGAATATTTATGTATAATTATCTCAAAATTACTAGGCAAACACAGAACCTTAAATAGTATGAAAGTAGAATTAAAGGGTGGTTATAGACTACCAATGTATTAGCAATAGCAGAAGAATAATCTTTGCCAAAGTAAATATTAGTTTGGCACCTGGTTCCCCATCAGAAGTAATATTTAAAATCCCAAAGAAATATTGGCCAGCATGTAGAAAAGAGGAAATCTTCAATAAGTTGAATACCAGACACAACTCAGAGACCATAAATATTATATGAGTGCAAGTCATGTAATTGTTTAGAGTTCTACCTGAAAGTTAACCTTAATTTTAAAGTTTGAGTAAACCAGAAGATATTAGAGTAGATTAAACAATTGTTTATGCCAAGTTGGGAGCAAAAAAGTCTTAGCAAAGGATACTAAAATAATAAGCCTTAACAAGGAAAGCCCCCATCACATCCTTCTTCACCAATCAGAAGAAATAGAGCCTCCATTTTTAAAGTCTTATCTGAAAGATACTCTAAATGGGCTGAACAGCATGATGACCAATTTAACAGGAAAAGAGAAACGGCTAACCCAATACTTCCAGGACTGAATGCCTAATTCCAGTGCATGCTGATGCTAACAGTATTTCCTAGCATTGTGTGGTTATTTACAATATTAGTACAAAATAATATTGTGCGTAATGCCAAAATTGGGTAACCATGGCTTATCTTAGAGAATTTCTCTTAAGTTATGCCATTTAAAAAGACATAAAGAATGTAAAATCACTTTAAAGTACCTAAAATTGCTAGTTCGTTCAAGCTATCCAATAAATAATGGTGTTGTCATTAGTTGTCTCTGTCTCTCTTCCTTTGGGTTCTAGGCTTTTTCATATATATCAGCTCAAAAACAAATACAAAGTAGATATTCAGGGACATGATATTCTGAAGTCAACATGAGCATAATTTTTACTCATATGCTATTTTTGTATGCTGAGAGGGTTAAAGAACAAGTTTCCCTGAAGTCAATAAATTATTTCATGATCACAGAATTCAGAAGCAACCTAAGTTTCAGAATTATCAACCCAGTGAAGAGTCCTGTACTGATAAAACTGTTTAATTATAGCATTGGTTGGTAATGTCATAGTGCTCTAGACAGAGCTTCAGTTACTTCAAGCCATCCTTGTCCATAATGGTCCTTTTCACAGTGACAGTTAAAGAAAATTCAAAATATGATTGAAATGACTGATCTCTGATGAAAAACTTCCAGAAATACGGAACTCTCTCCTTCTACTTTGGAAATGGTGTAAAGATAAGAAAACCAGCTCCAAGATTTTAATAGTGTCTTTAGGCATGACTCACAAAGTTTGGAAGGTCTCAAAATTTAAAATAAAGGCTGTTATCACCTGGCACTATTTGGGAAAATGTCAACATCATCTTACAGTATTTTTAAAAGATACCTAAAAGCAGGAAAGCCCTAAGAATTCAGCAGCAAAAGTGAAACACTACATTTTCCAAATGACTTAAAAGTAATGTGGCTGTTATTTCAGTTCTATATTTCCCCCAGCTTGTGTCAAAATATTCTCTGTAAACGTAAAGAAGCCTTTTAAAACAAGATTTTTTTTAACTGCAGACATCCTTTTTTTTTTTTTAACACATACTGCCTATCTCATTCAAGATTCAACTCAGCATACCCACAATAATCATAAGGTTCCTCCCAGCTATGCCCACTGGTGTTAAAAGCCGTTCTGGCTCCCTAAACTTCACTAAACAGCTATGACTTAAGCCACCATGGACCTGAGGGAAACCCTTTTTTTAAGGAAAATTGCTCTGAAAATTTGATCAACTCCTAAAACCTACCTTAAAAAAAAAAAAGCAGAGGAGATCTTTAAAAGTAAAGTGGCTGTCATAAAACCCAACGTGCATTCCCTTTTCCAGACATCACTTGGCTGCAGATAGATGCTGAGGTACAAGTGAATTGTCAACTTCCCCAGCTCTCCGCCCTCACTCATTCCCTCCCAGTTCATTGCTGGAGCTCTTGACAGGTGTAGGTGGGGGTGGGTAAGTGGTGGAAAGTGGGGATAGGAATTCCCCTCTAGCAACTTTCTTCCACCTTCTCAGGTCCCACACCGAACAAAAAACCTGACAGGGAGGTGGGGGTGTCTGCATCCCCCCTCTCTCCTCCCCCCCTCCAAGAGAAAGTTGGAAGGAAGGGGAGCTTTATACATATGGGGATGTGGACAAGCACAGGCACAGGTCTGGGTGGATGAAATGAGCAACTCTCCTTACCACTAGAGCGTCTGACGATGTTCTCCAAAAATGTGTTCTGCGGTGCCACCAGCCCTCTCTTGCCCCCCGGCATCCTGGGTCTGGGGAGCAGTGGCCAGGATCCGCGGCGGGGGAGGGGAAGGGGGAGGAGGGGGAGGAGGAAGAGGAGGAGGAGGAGGAGGAGGAGGAGGAGGAGGAGGAGGAGGAGGAGGAGGAGGAAGCAGAAAAGAGAGAGGAAAAAGAGGAGGGGGAGCGGCGACCGGGTCCCCTGACTGTATCTCGAGCCCGACCCGGATGAGCAGCTCTGGGGAGGAGGACCAGGCAGTTCATGGTAGTAGCGCTCCCCTGGCTGCTGCTGCCCAGACTGTGGCGGTGCCGCACACGGGGCTCGGGAACTGCAGGCTCCGGCGGGCACAGTGCGCCTGCGCCGCCCCCGCTGTCGTTGTCCCACGGCGGCGGCTGCTGCTACTGCTGTTGCTGCCTTGACAAGGGTTCAGCATAGCTGCTCTTACTCCCGGGAGCCCCAAACCATGAGCCGGGGAGGGGGCTGGGGGGAGAGAGGAATCAAAGAAGCGCACTCAAATCAGCGCCCTCGCCGTTTCTCCTTGCTTGAGACAGGCTAGACTTCGTCAGTTCTTGGTTTTTCTCTCTCGCCCCCACTCCACCCCACCCCTGTCTTTTAGGCAGCTGAACCCATTCGGTCCAGCTGTGCCAACTTCGGGCGGAGGTTAGTGGGTGCTCCAGTCTTCTCTGGCGAAGGGAAGTGAGAACTCATAATCCAGTAAGAAGCAAGCCTTGGGACGGGAGGAGGAGGGGGGGGGAGGAGGAGGAGGAGGAGAGACAGAGACAGAGGGCAGGGAGCAGAGACAGAGGAAGAAAAAAAGTTCTAAAGGCGATTAGCCTATGGATAAAGCATGGTCTCAATCACATGTCCCGAATATCTGTGTACAGTGCCTACTCCTTGAAACCGCCGTGACTGCTGATCTCTGTTCGGGCACCCATTTAGACGGATCGCAGAGCAAGAACCAGAGTTGAGTAGAGCTGATGTAGGCAATTACTTCATCCCAGGCAGACAAATCAAATCAACAAGCATTTATTAAGCTCCTACTACGTGCCAGGCTATGCCGCGTGAAGCTGCTACTACCCTCCAGCTGCAGGAGCCTGAGCCTCCTTAACTGGCCAAGAGGAAAGGAAATATAGGGACGGCATTAGTAACCTCCCACTAATGCTAACGTGACGCTCAATTTCTCTACATCTGCTCAGTCCTGTAAAGAGAAAGCAGTGAGAAGTGCAGGAAAATGTTTCAGGGTTAGCGAGTGCGTAGGCTGACAGGTGAAAGTGGAAGAGAGGTTCTGCAACAAGAAGCAGTTGCTAAGGATGTTGCTTACTCAGCTGCGAGAATACATTTAACAATCGCCCCAAAGTTACCAGGAAGGTACCCGCACCTAACTCGAGGACATGTTAGGAGGAAAGCGTAAATAATTTCTGAGTGCTGAAGAAGGGACTGGGAGGTGTGGAGGCAGGGTGATTAGTAAGAATCGGAGTAAGACTTTCTGAAATTGTGGGAGAGCGGACAGTGCACTCAAGAAAGAGAGAGGCTAGAAGAAAGAACTGCCTGTATACAGCACTACTTTTGGTCGTGATACCCCAGGGAGGAAAAATGAAGTGCTAAGGCCCTGAATCTGTCTGGCAAAGACAGAACTGGGAGCGGAGGGAAAAGAATTGATAAGTGAACACCACCTATAGGAATTTGGGACTAAAATTGTCCACTCCCACCCACTCAAACCAAGGCAGCCAGGACAGCTCGAGTTAAATGTTCTGTAGTCTTGCTGAGCTTCTCCTTGGCAGTACGGCATAGGTAATCCCCGAGTCCCAGATCTAGAGAAGGAAGAGGGAAAGAGGAAACAGGGTAAATGAGTATAACCAACTCTGAACCGGACTGGCTCCCACTCCCGAAAAAGGGAGCTGCGGAAGCTGATCGAGCGTGGGCATAAGTAATAAAATCCAGCTCTCGTTGTGTGGAGAGGAAAGAGTGGGATGAGGGATGCCCTCTATTGCTCTTAGGAAAGGGTGTGTTGGAAGAAACAAAAGACTTCTCTTGTCATACGAGATAAACCTTGCCAGCAACTGATGGCATCTCTTAATCAGTGAGGGGCTTTGGGGGCTTGCCTTGCCACCTCCTACCCTAAAGAAGAGGAAAGAGAGCCCATCTAAACATGTTTAGAGAAAGGACTTCTCACCAGCCCGCCACATCTCCAGCAGCGACCAGAGATCATCCCTCCCATTGCTGGCAACCCATTTCAGTGCCTATGTCATTGCTTACAATTGGGGGCGGGAATGGGAACAGTTGTTACACATCCCAGATCTGCTTGGGTTTATCATTTTCCCTCCCCCACCCCCACTCCCCAAACCTGCTTTCCACCCTGCATGCAAGCAGTTTGTTCTGCACGGTTCCTTGCATCAAAATAATCTAGAGAATATTTCCAAAGAGTAAGGAATCTAACCAAATCACGCTTTAAAATCTCAGACCTACCCAAACAACGAAAAATACATATGTACATCTTTTCTTAAGTGGAGGTAGATATTTTATGTACATAATGATTTGCATGTTTTAATAACATGCTGTGGGCGCTGTTGTATTCGTGAATCGCACCTGCTTCAGGGGCAGGAGCTGAAAGGGGTGGGAGCTTCTTTGCAGCTAAGGCCAGGCAGCTAGCCAGAGTGACTTACTCTAGCAATCCTCTGTAGTGAGCTGACTAGGCCAGATTGCCCCCTCCTGGTGGCTTCTCACTCTTCCTTCTTACTGGCCAGGTTCATATAGGACTAGGAACTATCCTTTTGTCAATAAAGAAGAGGAGAAGGAGGAGGAAGAAGAGGAAGAAAAGGAGAAGAAAAAGGAAAAGGAGGAGGAGGAGGAGGAGAAATTTCACAAAGTAGAAAAGAAAAACATTTTGAAACCGAGGAATTGTATTACTTGCAGTTTGCGTTCAAGTATTTTAAAAATTTAGAATAATACTTTCAAAGCTGTCCTGCTTGTCCATTTCCCTCTAAACTTCTTTCTTTTCCTTTCTGCTGATTTTAAGATGCTTCAATGGTCCTTATTAATTTATTCCCTCTTTCAAATAAAATTTGACAAAACAATCACTAGATCCTCCTTCCTCTTCCATAAGAAAATAAAAACACTATCCTTATGTAATAAACACAGTCAGACAAAACAAATCAATGTTTCCCATGTCTAAACAAATGCAGGTATCATGGAACAACAGTCCTGTCAGGTGACGAATGTTACATGCTTCATCATGTACCTTTTCGATTCTTGATTGGTCATTGCATCGATTAGAGTACTTAAGACCTAAGAAGTTGCTTTCCTTTGCAATGTTTTGTTGTTATAAAAAATGGTCCAATCCTGTTTACTTCACTCTAAATTATTCAAACAAGTCTTCCCAGATTTTTCTGAAATCACCCCTTTCCTTAGTTCTTATGGCTCAATAATTCTGTTATATACCTTGATTTGTTCAAGCCATTCCTCAATTGATGGGCACCTCCTTTGTTTCTATGCTGCTACAGCAAAAGAACCTACCATAAATACTTTTATATATCTTTTTCTTTGATCTTATTGGGGCATAGTTCTTATAGGGGCATCTCTAGGTCAAAGGGTATACACAGTTTAGTAATTTTTTTTTTTACTTGATCCAAATTGCTTTCCAAAACATCTGGATCCACTCATTGCTCCAAAAACAGTGCACCAATGTGCCTATATTCCTGTCAGCCCTTCAACAACTGTCATTTTCCTTTCTTTTTTTTTCTATCTGCCAATATGATCGTTGTGAGGTGGAACCCCAGTTATCTTTTTATTAGCATTTCAAAATTATTGGCAATTTAAAAGTTTTATATGACTATTGATCTCTTGGATCACTTCCTTTGGAAAATGCACCCATATCCTTTTACCTTTTATCTAATGGGGAATGATCATGACTCATATATTTGAAATAGTTCTCTATATGTTCTATGTTTTGATCAGAGAAGCTTGTTACAAAGATTTTTCCCCACTTAACTCTTTCCTTTCTGATTTTAATTGCACGTGTTTGTGCAAAAACATTTACATTTCACATAATCAGTTTGTCTATTTTGCCTTCTATGATCCTCTATCCCTTATCTACTCATGAATCATCCCCTAGCTATTTACAAAAGGTCTTTTCTTTCTTGCTCTTCCAATTTGCTTATGATCTACTCTTTATATCTAGGACATATACATTTGGAGCTTACTATAGTTTATGGCATAAAATTTCAATCTAAATCTAATCTATGCCTGAATACCTTCCAGTTTTCCCAGAAGATTTTTGTCAAAATCTGAGTCCTTTCCCCAGTAGTTTTGATATTTCAACATACTCTTGAAAATCTAACTTCAAGTATTTTAAATTGGAAGTTAAATGAGAGATGCATTCCAGAAGAAATCACAAATGTGGAGAAAGGATCAAAAAAGATAGTGTATGTGGAAGCAAACTCATAGTAGACAACACAGAAGTGTATAGATGCCCATGCTTGCTATTCACCTCTGGGTTTTACTTAACATTCAACTGCCCCCTCTGGGGAATCATTTGCATGAGGTCGAAAATTTCATCTGCTGAACTACTGAAAGAAGAGGGATAATATTTGTAACTCCCTCCTTTGGAGTCTGACTTTGGGATGTGGGCATCCTAGTCTTTTACCAGCCTGACCTAATCTCTAGTTCCCACCCAGTGTGAAGTGGAGAAGATGAATCTGTTAATATGTGTGAAGTAGAATTATAGAATAGGCCATGTGACCAGCCACCACCACCACCACCCCTAACCAGACAATAAATGATATTAAGCCCACTGGAATTGGAGTCTTTCTTTAAAAACAAAAACTTACTGTGAAAAGTTTATAAAATACGAAGATGATCTTCTCTCCTTTAATTGGGAACCTGGAGTCAGAACAAAATCCTAACAATTTTCCAAAGTCTATTTTTCTCTATCCCTTTACTTTTCTGTCTGCAAACTCTGCTGGTCATTGTCTTTCCCTATGGCCTTCCATTCACAATAATGAAGCACACAAATCAGATGCACATGCTGAGCATTTCTCCTCAAACCACAAAGGACTCTGTCCAAGCTTCTCTGCCTTTGCTGTCTTCTCTCTCCTCCCAAGATTTCCACTCTGCCTGTGTTTTAAGATGCAGGGAGAGCAGACTGTATTTTTCCAGGATATTCAATTCAATACTATACTCAGAGACTCACATAAACAGATATTACACTTTTTTCTGCTACCAGAAACTGATCTCCAGTACCCTGCTACATCAGTGTTTCTCATCTATTGTAAATAGCTTTCTATTCTTTATCATTCTTGTCTGAGTATATTAGCTCACTCTTCCCAAAGAGGACACTCTTTTGGTATATTCAAGACTTATTAGTCATAGTTGCTTGCAGAAAATGTCTATTTTGTTCCTTCTTCAGATATAAGTAAAGTAATATCTACCTAATCTTCTGAATTTATTAATAATCACCTAAGTTAATTTTTATTAGTTTATAAAGGATTATAAAAGTTCTTTGGAGTCATATGTGTTTTATGATAGAATTATAGACTTTCAAAAGGACTTTGGAAATTTTTTCATTTAACTCAGACATGGCATAAAGTATTAGTAGAGCACTGGAGTGAGGAAGACCTGGGTCCAAATCCTGTCTCAGATACTGGTGATGTGACCCATAAATGTTTATCCTCTCTGTGCTTCAACTTCCTCTTCTGTAAAATGGAGGGGAGGTGAATTCTATGGCATAGAGGATCCCCATTAGCTCTTAAATTCATGAACCTTTTCTTTTTAATGTGTAAATTCTGCTATGAGCCTCTTCTCTTTTCTGTCTTATCTCCCATGAATTCAGCTATCATTTCTTTATAGGTAATTCTCAGATCTACATATCAAACTACCATCTCTCTCCTGAGTTCCAGTCTTGTATGCAAATGTCTATTCAACATTTTCCATTGGAAATAGTTATCTCAAACTCAACATAGGATCATAGAATTATTTAGACAGCTGGAAGAGACCTCAGAGGCCACCTAGTCCAATTCTTTCATTTTACACATAAGGAAACTGAGTTCACATAGGCAACAAGGATGAGATGTGGGATTTGAACCCAGGTCCTCTGACTACAGAGCCAATCCTCTTTACATTACACTGAAACAGAGTTGATTATCTTTCTCCCTGACTCACCTTACCTCTTAATTTCCCTATTTCTGTTGAGTCTACCATTTTACCAGTCACCCAAGTATCATCCCTGAATTTTCCCTCATGTTCACCTGATATTACTGGTAAGTCTCCAAGTCCTATGAGTTCCGCTTCCTCCTCAACATGCCTCACATGTCTTCTCTTTCACATTATAACCATCCTAGTCTAGGACCTCATGACTTCTCACCTGGACTATTGTAACAGCAATCTCTAACTGGGATCCCTGCATCTATTTTCTTGCCCAGTTCAATCCATCTTCCACTGTTGTCACAACAAAATTCCTAAAGCACAAATGTGTTAGATGATGTCACTCCTTTGCTCAAGAAAGTTTCAGCGGTTCACCATTATCTTTAGAGTAGAATATTTAGTCATTTGGTGTTTAAATTCCTTTCTAATCCAACCCCAGGCTATACTGACTGATGGCACATTACTTGTCTTCTGGCACTTTGTACTTCAACCAAACTGGTCAACTGTTCCCCATCTACAATATTCTATTTCCTCCTCCTTCCATACCTTTGAACAAACTGTTCCTCATACCTGGAATGTTCTACCTCCTCACCTTCACCTCTTTAGAAATCTTAGTTGCCAGCAAGGCTCAGTGCTAGTGCTAGATCATTCAAAACCTATCTAGATTCTCCAACTTGTCAGTGTTAAACTTGCTCCTATCACTACGTATTTATTGTATATATCCTATATTTGTTTAACTGTGAATATATAAGGAAAGTTTCTTGAAGGAAATCTTTATCTCACTTTTGTCTTTATGGCCCCAGTGCTTGGCAGGTGTCCAGTTCTTCATGACACCAATTGAAGTTTTTTTGGCAAAGATACTGGAGTGACTTTCCAGTTCCTTCTCTGGCTCATTTTCCAGATGAGGAAATCGAGGCAAACAGGATTAAGTGATTTGCCCAGGGTCACACACCTAATAAGTATCTGAGGCCAGATTTGAACTCAGGAAGATGAGTCTTCCTGACTCCAAGGCTAGCACTCTATCCACTGTGATAGGCTGGTATGTGAGGCCCTTAGCTGCCCCACATAAAAGGGGGTAAATAAATGCTTGTCGATTTATGGAGAACAAAGAAGTCATATGGCAGCCAAGATCATACAGATAAATTACTAATGGTATCAGGACTAGAACCTAGGTCTCTTAATTCACAGTACAACATTCTTCTAAATATCATAGGCTTTAGACCTAGAAAGCCCCTTAGTAATTATCTGATCCAGTGGTTCTCAACCTTCCTAATGCCGCGACCCTTTAATAATTGTATGTGGGCGTATCTGCATGTGGGCGGACCTGCCTGGAGACAGAGAGAGGGGCAGTGTCTCGGTTCCTAAGACCACCGGAAATATGTGTTTTCCAATGGTCTTAGGCAACTCCTGTGATCCCTGTGAAAGGGTCATTCAACCCCAAAGGGGTTGCGACCAACAGGTTGAGAACCACTGATCTAATCCAATTCATCATCACTTTCACAGCACTGAACAGACAGGTTATTTTAGATTTTGTAAGCTATAAATCAAGTATAACAGTGGATAGAGTGCTGGGCTACCAGTCAAGAAGACCTGAGTCTAACTTCAGTCCCATCATATACAAGAGTCATTTCATTACTGCCTACCCCAATTTCCCCATTTGTAAAATTGGAATATTTGGAGCATCTGCCTCCCAGGGTTGTTGTGAGGAAAAAAATGAGATAATGTTTGTAAAGTGTTCTGCAAACTTAAAAATGGTAGCTATTTTATTTCTTTATTATGTAGCTACATGCTATATTTTCAAACCCTTAATTCTATAAGCGCTATATTAATAAGTTCTACGGTACTTAAAGTACATTTTTTCATAATCAGATTGTTGCAGTTTCATGGTGTGTTGTGGCAGCACTCTCTCAAAGAATTCAGAGTCAGACCACCTCTAATCCAAGAATGGACATTTACTGAGGATTGATGCTGCTCAGAAGCAGGCTAGGTTCCAAGAGGAACCAGCAACTTATTAAGACAACACAAGAAAATGTATAGTGTAATGATGCTGATTTCACAGCAGAAATTATGAATGTTTAAGGCAGAAGGGACTAGTTAACAGATTGGGTAATGGGAAGGAGTCCCTTCCAGAGTTTGGCAGTCGAACGTCCTGGTTATGCTGCCCTCCAATTGGCTAGTTACAGTGGTCCCGTCTGGTCAAGATGGATATTTCGGTATTGTGGTCCTGTCTTAGGTAAAATGAATGATGTGATTATGGGTGAGTGCAAGAACACACCTGTTAAAGTATGCGAATTGGATCTGGGGGCAGTGGCTGTATTGAGTCCAGGGGCCTGTGGTATGGTTCAAGCCAGATTGTGTGGTTAAATCAGGACGTGCCTGGGGCAACTAGGTAGCACAGTGAGTAGAGCACCGGCCTTGGAGTCAAGAGGACCTGAATTCAAATCCAACCTCAGACACTTAACACTTACTAGCCATGTGACCTCGGGCAAGTCATTTAATCCCAATTGTCCTGCCTTCTCACCCTGCAAAAAAAAAAAAAATCAGGACATGCCTGCTGTTTAGTGGGGCCCATAAGGAAGTCAGAATATTGGTGCTAGGAGCAGTTTTATTAGGATTCCATGAAGATGCCTTTTGTTAGTGCAAAGGAAAACATAACAAATGCCAAAGGACCTAGGTATTCACCATTTTTCAGTATTTTTCAGTATTAATGAAAAGGGGGGCCAGGAGGAAATTCTGGAAAGAATTTTGAAACTATTATGACTCAGATCAGAGTTGAATATAACAAACCCTGAATTAACTGGTCCTAAGGAATAGACTGGTAGACTGTAGGAAGGTACTAAGACAGAAATTCTAGAATGTTTTGCCATCAGTAACTAT
>JAQQSV010001598.1:26925-53949 GCA_028646515.1 Pseudochirops corinnae
GTGAAAGTATTTGCAGATCCTATACATGATTGCATGCCACCATGGGGGGGGGAAGGGAGGGGAGAAAATCTGAAACTCAAGTGATTGTGGAACTGAATCTTGTAAATTAAAAGTAAATGAGTAAATAAAAAAAAAAAATAAAATGCTTGCTCCCTTCCCCTCTTTCCATGTGATAACTTCTGTGATTTGTCTAAAGCATATAGTTACTGATGGCAAAACATTCTAGAATTTCTGTCTTAGTACCTTCCTACAGTCTACCAGTCTATTCCTTAGGACCAGTTAATTCAGGGTTTGTTATATTCAACTCTGATCTGAGTCATAATAGTTTCAAAATTCTTTCCAGAATTTCCTCCTGGCCCCCCTTTTCATTAATACTGAAAAATACTGAAAAATGGTGAATACCTAGGTCCTTTGGCATTTGTTATGTTTTCCTTTGCACTAACAAAAGGCATCTTCATGGAATCCTAATAAAACTGCTCCTAGCACCAATATTCTGACTTCCTTATGGGCCCCACTAAACAGCAGGCATGTCCTGATTTTTTTTTTTTTTGCAGGGTGAGAAGGCAGGACAATTGGGATTAAATGACTTGCCCGAGGTCACATGGCTAGTAAGTGTTAAGTGTCTGAGGTTGGATTTGAATTCAGGTCCTCTTGACTCCAAGGCCGGTGCTCTACTCACTGTGCTACCTAGTTGCCCCAGGCACGTCCTGATTTAACCACACAATCTGGCTTGAACCATACCACAGGCCCCTGGACTCAATACAGCCACTGCCCCCAGATCCAATTCGCATACTTTAACAGGTGTGTTCTTGCACTCACCCATAATCACATCATTCATTTTACCTAAGACAGGACCACAATACCGAAATATCCATCTTGACCAGACGGGACCACTGTAACTAGCCAATTGGAGGGCAGCATAACCAGGACGTTCGACTGCCAAACTCTGGAAGGGACTCCTTCCCATTACCCAATCTGTTAACTAGTCCCTTCTGCCTTAAACATTCATAATTTCTGCTGTGAAATCAGCATCATTACACTATACATTTTCTTGTGTTGTCTTAATAAGTTGCTGGTTCCTCTTGGAACCTAGCCTGCTTCTGAGCAGCATCAATCCTCAGTAAATGTCCATTCTTGGATTAGAGGTGGTCTGACTCTGAATTCTTTGAGAGAGTGCTGCCACAACACACCATGAAACTGCAACAATCTGATTATGAAAAAATGTACTTTAAGTACCGTAGAACTTATTAATATAGCGCTTATAGAATTAAGGGTTTGAAAATATAGCATGTAGCTACATAATAAAGAAATAAAATAGCTACCATTTTTAAGTTTGCAGAACACTTTACAAACATTATCTCATTTTTTTCCTCACAACAACCCTGGGAGGCAGATGCTCCAAATATTCCAATTTTACAAATGGGGAAATTGGGGTAGGCAGTAATGAAATGACTCTTGTATATGATGGGACTGAAGTTAGACTCAGGTCTTCTTGACTGGTAGCCCAGCACTCTATCCACTGTTATACTTGATTTATAGCTTACAAAATCTAAAATAACCTGTCTGTTCAGTGCTGTGAAAGTGATGATGAATTGGATTAGATCAGTGGTTCTCAACCTGTTGGTCGCAACCCCTTTGGGGTTGAATGACCCTTTCACAGGGATCACAGGAGTTGCCTAAGACCATTGGAAAACACATATTTCCGGTGGTCTTAGGAACCGAGACACTGCCCCTCTCTCTGTCTCCAGGCAGGTCCGCCCACATGCAGATACGCCCACATACAATTATTAAAGGGTCGCGGCATTAGGAAGGTTGAGAACCACTGGATCAGATAATTACTAAGGGGCTTTCTAGGTCTAAAGCCTATGATATTTAGAAGAATGTTGTACTGTGAATTAAGAGACCTAGGTTCTAGTCCTGATACCATTAGTAATTTATCTGTATGATCTTGGCTGCCATATGACTTCTTTGTTCTCCATAAATCGACAAGCATTTATTTACCCCCTTTTATGTGGGGCAGCTAAGGGCCTCACATACCAGCCTATCACAGTGGATAGAGTGCTAGCCTTGGAGTCAGGAAGACTCATCTTCCTGAGTTCAAATCTGGCCTCAGATACTTATTAGGTGTGTGACCCTGGGCAAATCACTTAATCCTGTTTGCCTCGATTTCCTCATCTGGAAAATGAGCCAGAGAAGGAACTGGAAAGTCACTCCAGTATCTTTGCCAAAAAAACTTCAATTGGTGTCATGAAGAACTGGACACCTGCCAAGCACTGGGGCCATAAAGACAAAAGTGAGATAAAGATTTCCTTCAAGAAACTTTCCTTATATATTCACAGTTAAACAAATATAGGATATATACAATAAATACGTAGTGATAGGAGCAAGTTTAACACTGACAAGTTGGAGAATCTAGATAGGTTTTGAATGATCTAGCACTAGCACTGAGCCTTGCTGGCAACTAAGATTTCTAAAGAGGTGAAGGTGAGGAGGTAGAACATTCCAGGTATGAGGAACAGTTTGTTCAAAGGTATGGAAGGAGGAGGAAATAGAATATTGTAGATGGGGAACAGTTGACCAGTTTGGTTGAAGTACAAAGTGCCAGAAGACAAGTAATGTGCCATCAGTCAGTATAGCCTGGGGTTGGATTAGAAAGGAATTTAAACACCAAATGACTAAATATTCTACTCTAAAGATAATGGTGAACCGCTGAAACTTTCTTGAGCAAAGGAGTGACATCATCTAACACATTTGTGCTTTAGGAATTTTGTTGTGACAACAGTGGAAGATGGATTGAACTGGGCAAGAAAATAGATGCAGGGATCCCAGTTAGAGATTGCTGTTACAATAGTCCAGGTGAGAAGTCATGAGGTCCTAGACTAGGATGGTTATAATGTGAAAGAGAAGACATGTGAGGCATGTTGAGGAGGAAGCGGAACTCATAGGACTTGGAGACTTACCAGTAATATCAGGTGAACATGAGGGAAAATTCAGGGATGATACTTGGGTGACTGGTAAAATGGTAGACTCAACAGAAATAGGGAAATTAAGAGGTAAGGTGAGTCAGGGAGAAAGATAATCAACTCTGTTTCAGTGTAATGTAAAGAGGATTGGCTCTGTAGTCAGAGGACCTGGGTTCAAATCCCACATCTCATCCTTGTTGCCTATGTGAACTCAGTTTCCTTATGTGTAAAATGAAAGAATTGGACTAGGTGGCCTCTGAGGTCTCTTCCAGCTGTCTAAATAATTCTATGATCCTATGTTGAGTTTGAGATAACTATTTCCAATGGAAAATGTTGAATAGACATTTGCATACAAGACTGGAACTCAGGAGAGAGATGGTAGTTTGATATGTAGATCTGAGAATTACCTATAAAGAAATGATAGCTGAATTCATGGGAGATAAGACAGAAAAGAGAAGAGGCTCATAGCAGAATTTACACATTAAAAAGAAAAGGTTCATGAATTTAAGAGCTAATGGGGATCCTCTATGCCATAGAATTCACCTCCCCTCCATTTTACAGAAGAGGAAGTTGAAGCACAGAGAGGATAAACATTTATGGGTCACATCACCAGTATCTGAGACAGGATTTGGACCCAGGTCTTCCTCACTCCAGTGCTCTACTAATACTTTATGCCATGTCTGAGTTAAATGAAAAAATTTCCAAAGTCCTTTTGAAAGTCTATAATTCTATCATAAAACACATATGACTCCAAAGAACTTTTATAATCCTTTATAAACTAATAAAAATTAACTTAGGTGATTATTAATAAATTCAGAAGATTAGGTAGATATTACTTTACTTATATCTGAAGAAGGAACAAAATAGACATTTTCTGCAAGCAACTATGACTAATAAGTCTTGAATATACCAAAAGAGTGTCCTCTTTGGGAAGAGTGAGCTAATATACTCAGACAAGAATGATAAAGAATAGAAAGCTATTTACAATAGATGAGAAACACTGATGTAGCAGGGTACTGGAGATCAGTTTCTGGTAGCAGAAAAAAGTGTAATATCTGTTTATGTGAGTCTCTGAGTATAGTATTGAATTGAATATCCTGGAAAAATACAGTCTGCTCTCCCTGCATCTTAAAACACAGGCAGAGTGGAAATCTTGGGAGGAGAGAGAAGACAGCAAAGGCAGAGAAGCTTGGACAGAGTCCTTTGTGGTTTGAGGAGAAATGCTCAGCATGTGCATCTGATTTGTGTGCTTCATTATTGTGAATGGAAGGCCATAGGGAAAGACAATGACCAGCAGAGTTTGCAGACAGAAAAGTAAAGGGATAGAGAAAAATAGACTTTGGAAAATTGTTAGGATTTTGTTCTGACTCCAGGTTCCCAATTAAAGGAGAGAAGATCATCTTCGTATTTTATAAACTTTTCACAGTAAGTTTTTGTTTTTAAAGAAAGACTCCAATTCCAGTGGGCTTAATATCATTTATTGTCTGGTTAGGGGTGGTGGTGGTGGTGGCTGGTCACATGGCCTATTCTATAATTCTACTTCACACATATTAACAGATTCATCTTCTCCACTTCACACTGGGTGGGAACTAGAGATTAGGTCAGGCTGGTAAAAGACTAGGATGCCCACATCCCAAAGTCAGACTCCAAAGGAGGGAGTTACAAATATTATCCCTCTTCTTTCAGTAGTTCAGCAGATGAAATTTTCGACCTCATGCAAATGATTCCCCAGAGGGGGCAGTTGAATGTTAAGTAAAACCCAGAGGTGAATAGCAAGCATGGGCATCTATACACTTCTGTGTTGTCTACTATGAGTTTGCTTCCACATACACTATCTTTTTTGATCCTTTCTCCACATTTGTGATTTCTTCTGGAATGCATCTCTCATTTAACTTCCAATTTAAAATACTTGAAGTTAGATTTTCAAGAGTATGTTGAAATATCAAAACTACTGGGGAAAGGACTCAGATTTTGACAAAAATCTTCTGGGAAAACTGGAAGGTATTCAGGCATAGATTAGATTTAGATTGAAATTTTATGCCATAAACTATAGTAAGCTCCAAATGTATATGTCCTAGATATAAAGAGTAGATCATAAGCAAATTGGAAGAGCAAGAAAGAAAAGACCTTTTGTAAATAGCTAGGGGATGATTCATGAGTAGATAAGGGATAGAGGATCATAGAAGGCAAAATAGACAAACTGATTATGTGAAATGTAAATGTTTTTGCACAAACACGTGCAATTAAAATCAGAAAGGAAAGAGTTAAGTGGGGAAAAATCTTTGTAACAAGCTTCTCTGATCAAAACATAGAACATATAGAGAACTATTTCAAATATATGAGTCATGATCATTCCCCATTAGATAAAAGGTAAAAGGATATGGGTGCATTTTCCAAAGGAAGTGATCCAAGAGATCAATAGTCATATAAAACTTTTAAATTGCCAATAATTTTGAAATGCTAATAAAAAGATAACTGGGGTTCCACCTCACAACGATCATATTGGCAGATAGAAAAAAAAAGAAAGGAAAATGACAGTTGTTGAAGGGCTGACAGGAATATAGGCACATTGGTGCACTGTTTTTGGAGCAATGAGTGGATCCAGATGTTTTGGAAAGCAATTTGGATCAAGTAAAAAAAAAAATTACTAAACTGTGTATACCCTTTGACCTAGAGATGCCCCTATAAGAACTATGCCCCAATAAGATCAAAGAAAAAGATATATAAAAGTATTTATGGTAGGTTCTTTTGCTGTAGCAGCATAGAAACAAAGGAGGTGCCCATCAATTGAGGAATGGCTTGAACAAATCAAGGTATATAACAGAATTATTGAGCCATAAGAACTAAGGAAAGGGGTGATTTCAGAAAAATCTGGGAAGACTTGTTTGAATAATTTAGAGTGAAGTAAACAGGATTGGACCATTTTTTATAACAACAAAACATTGCAAAGGAAAGCAACTTCTTAGGTCTTAAGTACTCTAATCGATGCAATGACCAATCAAGAATCGAAAAGGTACATGATGAAGCATGTAACATTCGTCACCTGACAGGACTGTTGTTCCATGATACCTGCATTTGTTTAGACATGGGAAACATTGATTTGTTTTGTCTGACTGTGTTTATTACATAAGGATAGTGTTTTTATTTTCTTATGGAAGAGGAAGGAGGATCTAGTGATTGTTTTGTCAAATTTTATTTGAAAGAGGGAATAAATTAATAAGGACCATTGAAGCATCTTAAAATCAGCAGAAAGGAAAAGAAAGAAGTTTAGAGGGAAATGGACAAGCAGGACAGCTTTGAAAGTATTATTCTAAATTTTTAAAATACTTGAACGCAAACTGCAAGTAATACAATTCCTCGGTTTCAAAATGTTTTTCTTTTCTACTTTGTGAAATTTCTCCTCCTCCTCCTCCTCCTTTTCCTTTTTCTTCTCCTTTTCTTCCTCTTCTTCCTCCTCCTTCTCCTCTTCTTTATTGACAAAAGGATAGTTCCTAGTCCTATATGAACCTGGCCAGTAAGAAGGAAGAGTGAGAAGCCACCAGGAGGGGGCAATCTGGCCTAGTCAGCTCACTACAGAGGATTGCTAGAGTAAGTCACTCTGGCTAGCTGCCTGGCCTTAGCTGCAAAGAAGCTCCCACCCCTTTCAGCTCCTGCCCCTGAAGCAGGTGCGATTCACGAATACAACAGCGCCCACAGCATGTTATTAAAACATGCAAATCATTATGTACATAAAATATCTACCTCCACTTAAGAAAAGATGTACATATGTATTTTTCGTTGTTTGGGTAGGTCTGAGATTTTAAAGCGTGATTTGGTTAGATTCCTTACTCTTTGGAAATATTCTCTAGATTATTTTGATGCAAGGAACCGTGCAGAACAAACTGCTTGCATGCAGGGTGGAAAGCAGGTTTGGGGAGTGGGGGTGGGGGAGGGAAAATGATAAACCCAAGCAGATCTGGGATGTGTAACAACTGTTCCCATTCCCGCCCCCAATTGTAAGCAATGACATAGGCACTGAAATGGGTTGCCAGCAATGGGAGGGATGATCTCTGGTCGCTGCTGGAGATGTGGCGGGCTGGTGAGAAGTCCTTTCTCTAAACATGTTTAGATGGGCTCTCTTTCCTCTTCTTTAGGGTAGGAGGTGGCAAGGCAAGCCCCCAAAGCCCCTCACTGATTAAGAGATGCCATCAGTTGCTGGCAAGGTTTATCTCGTATGACAAGAGAAGTCTTTTGTTTCTTCCAACACACCCTTTCCTAAGAGCAATAGAGGGCATCCCTCATCCCACTCTTTCCTCTCCACACAACGAGAGCTGGATTTTATTACTTATGCCCACGCTCGATCAGCTTCCGCAGCTCCCTTTTTCGGGAGTGGGAGCCAGTCCGGTTCAGAGTTGGTTATACTCATTTACCCTGTTTCCTCTTTCCCTCTTCCTTCTCTAGATCTGGGACTCGGGGATTACCTATGCCGTACTGCCAAGGAGAAGCTCAGCAAGACTACAGAACATTTAACTCGAGCTGTCCTGGCTGCCTTGGTTTGAGTGGGTGGGAGTGGACAATTTTAGTCCCAAATTCCTATAGGTGGTGTTCACTTATCAATTCTTTTCCCTCCGCTCCCAGTTCTGTCTTTGCCAGACAGATTCAGGGCCTTAGCACTTCATTTTTCCTCCCTGGGGTATCACGACCAAAAGTAGTGCTGTATACAGGCAGTTCTTTCTTCTAGCCTCTCTCTTTCTTGAGTGCACTGTCCGCTCTCCCACAATTTCAGAAAGTCTTACTCCGATTCTTACTAATCACCCTGCCTCCACACCTCCCAGTCCCTTCTTCAGCACTCAGAAATTATTTACGCTTTCCTCCTAACATGTCCTCGAGTTAGGTGCGGGTACCTTCCTGGTAACTTTGGGGCGATTGTTAAATGTATTCTCGCAGCTGAGTAAGCAACATCCTTAGCAACTGCTTCTTGTTGCAGAACCTCTCTTCCACTTTCACCTGTCAGCCTACGCACTCGCTAACCCTGAAACATTTTCCTGCACTTCTCACTGCTTTCTCTTTACAGGACTGAGCAGATGTAGAGAAATTGAGCGTCACGTTAGCATTAGTGGGAGGTTACTAATGCCGTCCCTATATTTCCTTTCCTCTTGGCCAGTTAAGGAGGCTCAGGCTCCTGCAGCTGGAGGGTAGTAGCAGCTTCACGCGGCATAGCCTGGCACGTAGTAGGAGCTTAATAAATGCTTGTTGATTTGATTTGTCTGCCTGGGATGAAGTAATTGCCTACATCAGCTCTACTCAACTCTGGTTCTTGCTCTGCGATCCGTCTAAATGGGTGCCCGAACAGAGATCAGCAGTCACGGCGGTTTCAAGGAGTAGGCACTGTACACAGATATTCGGGACATGTGATTGAGACCATGCTTTATCCATAGGCTAATCGCCTTTAGAACTTTTTTTCTTCCTCTGTCTCTGCTCCCTGCCCTCTGTCTCTGTCTCTCCTCCTCCTCCTCCTCCCCCCCCCTCCTCCTCCCGTCCCAAGGCTTGCTTCTTACTGGATTATGAGTTCTCACTTCCCTTCGCCAGAGAAGACTGGAGCACCCACTAACCTCCGCCCGAAGTTGGCACAGCTGGACCGAATGGGTTCAGCTGCCTAAAAGACAGGGGTGGGGTGGAGTGGGGGCGAGAGAGAAAAACCAAGAACTGACGAAGTCTAGCCTGTCTCAAGCAAGGAGAAACGGCGAGGGCGCTGATTTGAGTGCGCTTCTTTGATTCCTCTCTCCCCCCAGCCCCCTCCCCGGCTCATGGTTTGGGGCTCCCGGGAGTAAGAGCAGCTATGCTGAACCCTTGTCAAGGCAGCAACAGCAGTAGCAGCAGCCGCCGCCGTGGGACAACGACAGCGGGGGCGGCGCAGGCGCACTGTGCCCGCCGGAGCCTGCAGTTCCCGAGCCCCGTGTGCGGCACCGCCACAGTCTGGGCAGCAGCAGCCAGGGGAGCGCTACTACCATGAACTGCCTGGTCCTCCTCCCCAGAGCTGCTCATCCGGGTCGGGCTCGAGATACAGTCAGGGGACCCGGTCGCCGCTCCCCCTCCTCTTTTTCCTCTCTCTTTTCTGCTTCCTCCTCCTCCTCCTCCTCCTCCTCCTCCTCCTCCTCCTCCTCCTCCTCCTCCTCTTCCTCCTCCCCCTCCTCCCCCTTCCCCTCCCCCGCCGCGGATCCTGGCCACTGCTCCCCAGACCCAGGATGCCGGGGGGCAAGAGAGGGCTGGTGGCACCGCAGAACACATTTTTGGAGAACATCGTCAGACGCTCTAGTGGTAAGGAGAGTTGCTCATTTCATCCACCCAGACCTGTGCCTGTGCTTGTCCACATCCCCATATGTATAAAGCTCCCCTTCCTTCCAACTTTCTCTTGGAGGGGGGGAGGAGAGAGGGGGGATGCAGACACCCCCACCTCCCTGTCAGGTTTTTTGTTCGGTGTGGGACCTGAGAAGGTGGAAGAAAGTTGCTAGAGGGGAATTCCTATCCCCACTTTCCACCACTTACCCACCCCCACCTACACCTGTCAAGAGCTCCAGCAATGAACTGGGAGGGAATGAGTGAGGGCGGAGAGCTGGGGAAGTTGACAATTCACTTGTACCTCAGCATCTATCTGCAGCCAAGTGATGTCTGGAAAAGGGAATGCACGTTGGGTTTTATGACAGCCACTTTACTTTTAAAGATCTCCTCTGCTTTTTTTTTTTTAAGGTAGGTTTTAGGAGTTGATCAAATTTTCAGAGCAATTTTCCTTAAAAAAAGGGTTTCCCTCAGGTCCATGGTGGCTTAAGTCATAGCTGTTTAGTGAAGTTTAGGGAGCCAGAACGGCTTTTAACACCAGTGGGCATAGCTGGGAGGAACCTTATGATTATTGTGGGTATGCTGAGTTGAATCTTGAATGAGATAGGCAGTATGTGTTAAAAAAAAAAAAAGGATGTCTGCAGTTAAAAAAAATCTTGTTTTAAAAGGCTTCTTTACGTTTACAGAGAATATTTTGACACAAGCTGGGGGAAATATAGAACTGAAATAACAGCCACATTACTTTTAAGTCATTTGGAAAATGTAGTGTTTCACTTTTGCTGCTGAATTCTTAGGGCTTTCCTGCTTTTAGGTATCTTTTAAAAATACTGTAAGATGATGTTGACATTTTCCCAAATAGTGCCAGGTGATAACAGCCTTTATTTTAAATTTTGAGACCTTCCAAACTTTGTGAGTCATGCCTAAAGACACTATTAAAATCTTGGAGCTGGTTTTCTTATCTTTACACCATTTCCAAAGTAGAAGGAGAGAGTTCCGTATTTCTGGAAGTTTTTCATCAGAGATCAGTCATTTCAATCATATTTTGAATTTTCTTTAACTGTCACTGTGAAAAGGACCATTATGGACAAGGATGGCTTGAAGTAACTGAAGCTCTGTCTAGAGCACTATGACATTACCAACCAATGCTATAATTAAACAGTTTTATCAGTACAGGACTCTTCACTGGGTTGATAATTCTGAAACTTAGGTTGCTTCTGAATTCTGTGATCATGAAATAATTTATTGACTTCAGGGAAACTTGTTCTTTAACCCTCTCAGCATACAAAAATAGCATATGAGTAAAAATTATGCTCATGTTGACTTCAGAATATCATGTCCCTGAATATCTACTTTGTATTTGTTTTTGAGCTGATATATATGAAAAAGCCTAGAACCCAAAGGAAGAGAGACAGAGACAACTAATGACAACACCATTATTTATTGGATAGCTTGAACGAACTAGCAATTTTAGGTACTTTAAAGTGATTTTACATTCTTTATGTCTTTTTAAATGGCATAACTTAAGAGAAATTCTCTAAGATAAGCCATGGTTACCCAATTTTGGCATTACGCACAATATTATTTTGTACTAATATTGTAAATAACCACACAATGCTAGGAAATACTGTTAGCATCAGCATGCACTGGAATTAGGCATTCAGTCCTGGAAGTATTGGGTTAGCCGTTTCTCTTTTCCTGTTAAATTGGTCATCATGCTGTTCAGCCCATTTAGAGTATCTTTCAGATAAGACTTTAAAAATGGAGGCTCTATTTCTTCTGATTGGTGAAGAAGGATGTGATGGGGGCTTTCCTTGTTAAGGCTTATTATTTTAGTATCCTTTGCTAAGACTTTTTTGCTCCCAACTTGGCATAAACAATTGTTTAATCTACTCTAATATCTTCTGGTTTACTCAAACTTTAAAATTAAGGTTAACTTTCAGGTAGAACTCTAAACAATTACATGACTTGCACTCATATAATATTTATGGTCTCTGAGTTGTGTCTGGTATTCAACTTATTGAAGATTTCCTCTTTTCTACATGCTGGCCAATATTTCTTTGGGATTTTAAATATTACTTCTGATGGGGAACCAGGTGCCAAACTAATATTTACTTTGGCAAAGATTATTCTTCTGCTATTGCTAATACATTGGTAGTCTATAACCACCCTTTAATTCTACTTTCATACTATTTAAGGTTCTGTGTTTGCCTAGTAATTTTGAGATAATTATACATAAATATTCTTGAAGAGAAACTAGAATTCAATCATTAAATACAAAATTTTCTATCTAGCTGAAGAATTCTTCTGAAGGTAGAAAATAGGAAATTGACAATGACAACATTAAATCATAGTATCCATTCACATAGCAGTGTGCCCCAGTTGACAGCAGTTTCTAAATGTTATATTAAATAAATATGAACATTCCTTATCTAAAAAGTGGCATGATATAGCTCAAGGAAAAATTCCCCTTCTTTATCCTGGTGGATAGAGTTGTTTGTATAGAAACATAACCCAAGATTTTATCATTCATTGTTAGTATTTAAGAGGAAGAATTGACAGAACTTCAATAGTGAAAGGGTAAAGTTTAGAGAAAGTTTTTTAGAAGTAGAGGAAGAGGCTTAGTATCTATCCATACATGTGCAAGAGTTAAAATGATAAAAAATGATGAAAAAGAGAGAAATAAGATTGAGATGTATGTATAGAATGTTAGAGGTGAGTTTCTATAAGACTTTCCCTTATTTAAAAGCTGGAGGTTATTTAAAGTAATCTATATGATCCTCTCTCCCTCCCCCCTCAAACTCCAGCTTAATAAAGCTCTATGGTATTTTACATTTGAGAGGGACTGTTTTTTTGTGTTATGATAATTTCTTCTTAATAATTCTTTGCTCTCCTCATTTAAATTTAAGTCCTTATTCTTTAAAGATTAAAAGTTTTTACACATCTGTTTTCTTTAAGTCAGGTCAGACTGAAAGTCTATGACTTAACAAAGGATATTGAACAGTTTAAAGGCAGTTTTTCACTAAATCCCCAAATACTAGAATTATGTTTTGGGACAGATACAAGGAGGAATAATATGTACACAGTGAGTAGGGAACATATGGGACTCCTCTTCCTTAGAGGTTTTCTAGGCCAACATATAAACTTCAGAAAAGGTTTAAATACATTAGCTAATAAAAGAATCATAAGAAGTATGGCAAGAAAGTTAGAGATGTTCATAAAGTATCCCTTGCCTTTGAGGAAATGTTATAGAAAGCAGCTGTCATATTCTTTCACAAAATGTTCCTTGGTACCATTGACAGAAACCAAAATTTACTGACTGGTTGGATCATTGGCCTAAAACCAGTATGGCATTATTATTATTATTATTATTATTATTATTATCATTATTTTGCACAAATACAAGTTGTTTGAAAAATCTCTTTGTTATTGTAAATTTTGCTCAATATTTCTGTAAACTATCAAAAATTAAATAGAAACCTATATTTCTTTTGGAACTTTAAGGTTGGCTTCTGCAATAAAAAAATTTCACTTTTCATAATGAGTTTTGGCAATAGGATTTTTTTTAAAATTTCTTAATTTGTAGGCAGAAATAATTACTTTAGTTCACAAAAATCATAGTTGTTAAAAGTTTGTAAATATTACCATTTCCTTTAGGTCTACTAATGATTAATTAGTGATCTCTAATATTCTAAAATTACAAATTCAATTATTGCTAAAGACCAAGAAATAATTTGCTTCTTAGGATAGTCAAGATATTTTGAAAGGAATGACATAATCAGAAAAGAGATAGGACTTAACATCTCATGTTTCTTTTGCCTTTGAAGCAGAGTAAATATTTATCAATATTAGGGATATTCACATTTTTTCAGGGCTTTCCACATCCAGTCATGTCTTACTATATAATTTAGTGTGAAATCATAGATTTTTTTGGTGAATTTATTTTTTTAAGAAGAAATTTACCTTTATTTTTCCAAAGCTATACACTTGAGGTGAGGGTGTGTGTGAGAGAAGAAACAATCATAATCAATTCTTAGGAAATCCCAGGCAACTTTTTAGGAGAAATTCTTGTAAACAAATTCATGTGCCTGAGTTTAATATGATTGAACATTTTCCTTGGCACAAATGGGTTTTCTTAATATGTAAGCAGCTAGAGAAGAAGATTGGTGAAAATACATAGCTAGAGACAATTTCTTGGGTTATTCATCAGGACAGTCCATGTATAGTTACTTTTATAATTCTACTCTCATAGTAATTGGAATTGAACTGACCCACTCACTAGATTTTATTTATAAATCAGTAGAAGATTGACTCTTGGTTCAGACACTGCACTGCATTATATAATGACTGCAGTACATTACTGAGCAGAGAGCTCTTTATCCCAGAACATCCCCCTCTTCCCTAGAAGTCTCCCTTATTTTTCTGTCTTTTGTGTACTATCAGAAGTGGAATGTGGAAGAAATGTATGTACTTGCTTTCCTAGAATTATCCTATAGGGAAGAATGCCTAAAAAAAATACTAGGTTATTTGTAGAAGGGAATAGCCAAGTTTTTTTGTTAACATTTAACTAAGTGGATTTCCACAGAGAGATTTGTTGGGTATGTAAATGTTTAATTTGTCTTTTATTTCTAATAGCACCTGTGTATTCCTGTAGAGATATTTTAGTTTTTAGTTCTCAAAGAAAAATGTTATAGTGTACTATAGTTAACAATTACCACAAGAGGTCACTCTAAGTTTTGTCAGGTGAAATGAGTTGCTAACATTTTTCTGAGGGTTGGGAGTGGGGGAAGTGTGAAACCTGTTAAATAAAATTATAGGCTGTTGGAAACAGTATTTGGTCTGCTATTGCTGTTGTAAGAGATCCCTAATAGAAGAATTGTGGAAGAGAGTGAAATGAAATAGAAACAAATTTGATTTCTTTTTATTACTGAAATCTTGCTGTTGAATTAGCATTTAGTAAATGGAAGAATGGACTTTATGCACAAATTCTATAGAAGCCATTTTATGATTTGACATATTTTGTATTATTAATTTTAAAAACATAATTTAGATTTATTTTGACAAGTGAATTATGGTTTTCATATGCATACATACCTTTTTGATGTGGTAACATTTATACGAATGATGGTATTTTACAAAATAAGCACCAAATAAATCATGAGTAGTTTTCAAAGATTGAAAGTATATTTTTAATTTTAAAAATAATTTTATTCTTCCTTTACCAGATGCTTTGATATAATTAGATAAAATTCTCAATTAATATGTCTGTTTCAACTTTATTAAAAATAAATGTAGAGATAATTATATTGGTTTTTCACATTTGTTTCTTTGAGCATTACTGTCTTTACATGTGCTTTTTCTACTCATCACTTGTTTCCTTTTCTTTGTTCGTCTAAAAATATGAGGATTAAACATGATGAAAAAGAGAGAGAAATGAGGTTGAGATGGATGTATGGAATGTTAGAGCTGAAGTTTTGTGAGAATGTCACTGATTTAAAAACTGGGGATTCTTGTTAAAGTATCATGCAACCTATGTTGAATAAACACAGGAGTATTCAATAACTTTTAATTAAAATAGAACGTTTAGAACAGTAAACTGAAATAAATTATCTAAGCTTATTAAGTTATAAAAGAAAGATTTAGCATCGTTTCCTTCCCTAGAACATTTACCATAAAAGAATGGTATCTGACCCTGTTTTCTTCATTTGTTTCTTCAACAACTCAGGGAAATTGCTTGGTCTTAACGTAGCTTAGGGGAAGGAGTACTGACTCTGCAAGAAGATCTGGATTCAAATATCAAATCTGTCACTGCCCATGTGACTTTAGGTAACAATCTCTTTGAGACTCGGTTTCTTCATCTGATAAAAATGAGGAGCTGGACTAGATATTCTCTAAGGTCTTTTTCAGGTCTAAATAATTGATCTTTAATAATGTCAAGGATAGCAATTATGTTCTAAAAACAAAGTTAATTTTAAATCACTTTTAATTAAAAAAAAATCAAACCATTCCTATTTATGAAAAGAATAAGTAAAAAAAAATCTAACAAATATAATAACACAATATGGAAAAACTGGAAATAACTTTTTAAATATAGTGGAGTTAATGACAATAATGTTTATATTTTTGGAGTCAGAAGCTGAACATTACATGGGATTTTATTGTGCTTTTTGTGGCATAGTGGATGGAGTTGTAGTCTTGGAGTTATGAAAATAAGAATCTCTCTTGCCTTTGACACATATAAACTGTCTGCCCATGGATGGGCAAGTGACTTAGTCTCTCAGTATCCTCGGCAACTTTAAAAAGAATTAATTACAGTAAATTTGCTAATCTGCATCAGTGAAAGAAGTTTGTACATTGGGAAGGCCATACAATGATGAATCATAGGTCTAGTCCAGTATGTATGTGTGTGTGTGTGTGTGTGTGTGTGTGTGTGTGTGTGAAGGATAAAGTTAAAAATCTGATATTTAATTTTTCAACTAGAATTAAAATGATCTTTTCTCCTTTTAAAAATGGGTACAAGGCACCTGTTCTTGCGCATTATCATTTTAAGCAACCCCGAAAGTAATATTGGAAAGTTTGAGTCTTCAGAGACATTTGATAATATCAGAGCAGTAGCAATAATTACCTTAAGCCCTGTTGCATTTTTTATTGACCTTCCAGAAATGGGTACAATGATTATCTCTAAGTTTTAAACTATTGGGAAGAAATATTAGTGCAATTTCTGAATATTAATTTTATTTCTGATACAAAATAAATTGCAGATGACAATGGACTTCTGTTAGCTCAAAATGACATAATTTGTAAAGCAAGAAGGTTATATAGCAAGAAGGCTATTGTCACATTGCACTGAAATAGAGTTCTTTTTCCAGTTTTTTAGTCTGGTCTCCTATTTTTTTTTTTTTTTTACAAATACATGCAGCTATAGTTGTTTACAAGAAAGATTCATTCCAAAGTCTGTATCTGTTGTGTGGACCCAATTCAGGAAATGAAAGTAAAGAAAAAAAAAAATGAGATAGTGAAAATTGATAACGTGTTCTTTCAGGTTGGGGGCACTGTATTCATCTGCTTGCCATAAATCAGTGATATCTAGTCCTGTTTTTTGTTTGATTTTATCCTCTGTATTTTGTAGAACAATATATTACCTTCTAAATGACTCAGGTCATAATGGATTGTTTGAAAGTCCATGCAGCTTTGATCTCTCAAAGGAGAAATAAAGTTACTATACAATTAAAAATAATTAGTGAGTCAATTTTTCAGGAAACATATTTTACTACAGGTTAGATACTGTGGATATTAAGAAAGGTAAATCTATTGTTTTTACCTTCAAGGAGCTTACTTTCTAGTGAAAGAGATAACAAATAACAGTAAAATACCATGTACTTACAATATATAGGTAGTTTAAAGGAGACATGATCTCAGTAGTAATATGACATTTCTACCTTTGTGATTTTACTTTGTCTAAAAAACATGTGATATGTATGTACGTACATATATATGTAAATATACACAAACACAACACACACACACAAACACACATATTCATGTATATGATATTTATTTGAATGTCCTTTTGAAATGTTTTATATAGAGAAAGATACATAAGAAAACACTTTAGTAATATTTAAGACCATGACACAAATTTAGGTTAAAGTTGACAGATATCTTTTATAATTACAAAAATAAAAAAGTTGCACTTGGTAGTCATTTAGGATGAAATTTTTATTCCATAATAGAGTTTGTAGTAATAGAAAGAGACATACTTTAGCTTTTAAACATGAATTAGTGATAAATAACTGAGTCACATTTTGTCATGGAAAGAGGTTTACAGTCTGTTTATATGACTAAATGGAGGGTGAAAGATGTATTCTTTTCACTGTGAAGAACCTAAGGACATTTCCTTGTCATAAGGCTCAATTATAATAAGTGAACAATTTCCTTGTGATTGGAGGATCAAACTAGTCTCTGCACACCCTGAAGCAGAGATATAAGCCTTACCCGATCACATATGTTCCATGTTGAGGAAAATAAACCTCAGCAAATATGCTTCTTTTGTGTATTCACTGTTTAAAATAAAAGTGGAGATGTTGCCATATGTAGGTCACACATTTAAAGTCCCAGATTTGTATTAAAATAAAAAGAAATTTTCCCTTGCTCCCCTTCTATCTACTGCTAACTATTTATCCCTTTTGTTTCCAAACTCCTCTAATATTCCTTCTAGTTAAGCCAAATCAACAAGCATTTATTATTAATTATCCACTATGTCCCAGCAATGTGCTAAATGCTGAGAGCACAAACATCCTCTGTTCTCAGTGAGTTCACCTATGAATGTGTGAGGCAACATGCAGTTACATACATACAATATTCATGTGAAGGTAAATTAGGGGTTGTGTCAGGGGGATGGTACTAGCAATGGTAAGGCAGGGGTGGTAGTTAGGGGAGCACGAGGCCACTTGTAGAAGGTAGAGAATTGGAACTGAGTCTTCAAGCAAGTCAGGGTACTTATCTATTTTAGGACTTCAGGATGTGATATTCGCATTGCATTCTGCCCTGGTCTGATAACATCTGGATTTTGTTTTATCTTAAAGGGTAAAAGCAGGTTGAATTTGCAAAGAGGCAAACATAAAGTTTGAAGTCAGAAAATATCCCAACAGTTAAAGTTGGAATGGATTGCTTCTGGAGGTAATAGATTCCCCATCTTTGGAAGTCACTATTTTTTTTTTTGAGGGGGGAAGGCAAGGCAATTGGGTTAAATGACTTGCCCAAGGTTACAGAGTAAATAACGTGTCAAATGTCTGATGCCGGATTTGAACTCAGGTCCTCCTGACTCCAAGGCTGGTGCTCTATTCACTGTTTCACCTAGCTGCTCCTCAGAGGTCACTCTTTAGAGAGGATGCTTTTCCAGTTAGATTGGAGTAGGAGGTTGCTGAAGTCCTTTCCATTTTTGAGAATAACTCCCTCCAAGAAGCTTCAAGGATCTTCTTAGCCCTCTTGACAACTCTATGGCATTTGATACTATTGACTGCACAGCTCTTATTGGGTTCATCAATGGATCATAGATTTAGAAGTAGAAAATATTCTCAGGGTCCTCCCATCCTTTATTTTATAATCGAGGAAAATGAAACTCAGAGAAATTAAGTGATTATAGAAATAGAAAGCAACAGAGCTGGGATTTGAACCATGGTTGTTTGCTTCCAAAGCCACCACCAACTTGTTATGTTGCTTCTATGTAATTGCACCTTAATTCCTACTTCCCTGATTGTTCTTTTTCTGTCTCATTTTCTGATTTCTTTTCCTCCTTTCCAGAACCCAAAGTGTCTGAGGTTTGAGTCCTAAGCTTTCTGTTCTTTTCTCTCTATACTCACTTTCTTGTGTAGGCTTGTCTAATCTCATGAATTCAGCCTTATACACTTTATGCTTTTGAATCCCAAGTCTACATCTCCTCTTCCATACCCCATCTATGCTATACTCCCATACATACAACTCACTTCAGGATAGTGCCACTTACATTTACTGCTATATTAACTTAAACTCAACAAGTCCTAAGTTTAATATATAATATCAAATATTTATTTAGGTGCTATATTCAAGGCTAAGAAATAGCATCATCTAGTAGAGAGACAGCTGGCTTTGACATCTAGAAGAGCCAGATTTAAGGCCCACTTCTGACATACAAAGGCAGAGTAACTGTTGGGAGGCACATGAAACATCTCAGTTCCTAAGACTCTTAAGTTGCAGAATATTTGCTGATTTTCAATGGTAGAGGGGTTTCTTCACTGGGTATTTCCTACATCAGTAAAATCACAACTCTGTAAACAAACAAATGAGGGAAAGGAGGAATAAATTAATAAGCAGACAAATGAACAAACAAATCCATAAGTGCAAACCATTGTGAGGAGCTAAATAGGAAAAGGCAGATAAAAAACAAACTACACTCTCCAGAAGCTTAGGGAGGTAGGACTTAAATACAAAAAACTCATACCAAGGAAGAGAGAGGTCCAGGCAAAGTGTTATGGGAAATTTGGGGATAGGGTGGGGATAAGAGATGAAGAAAGATATCATGGAGGAAACAGTAACTGAATCGAACCTTGAAGAAAGTTAAGGAGTCAGATGGGAGGCGATGGATTTAGAAGTGAGTTGATTTTGGGGACTTAGATTTAGACATAATTGCTGTCTTAGAATAATTCAAAGAAAGTCACAATGAAGGAATGAATTTATTGGCTTCCATTAGGTGAGAATTAAGAACAATGAAATCAATTACTTGGAAAGCTTTGGGGCCAGTATAAAGAAGAACTTATTAAGATCAAATGAGGTAAAAGCATCGTATATCTGAACAATGTGTGGTGATCTTAAGTTAAGCTATCAGCAGTGAAACAGAGAGCCTTGTTATAGTGCAGGCTCCTCATCGTGGGAAGCGTTTCAGTAAGGGCACGCTTGAAATTTAGCATTTGATAGTAGTGCTTTGTTTCCTCCTAAGACTGGTCCCGAGGTTCCTGCATTATGAGGATGATTTTCCCTCGGACTCATCCTCTGTTCTGTTACAATAGTAATTCTTGGTGGGATTGGGCTTTGGATCCTTTGTCTTCATGTCTTTATTTGATTTTACATCAGCCCTGAGAAAGGGAAAAGACAGGTATTATTAACTTCATTTTACAAATGAGGCCCTATTTTACAGATGAATAGAATGAGGCTAAGAAAGATACAGTGATTGTCTAGAATACTAATCATGACAAGTGACTGGAAAATCATGCAGCAAGTAAGATGACTAGCAGGGACTCGAATCCAGACATCATTGATCATTCACCAAATGGAAGAGCTAATTAGCTACCACCTCCAGAGATGGACTTTTATCTTATCTGAACGTGGTATAAGGATTATTCCAAGTGTCTTCTGCATGTCTCAAAAAATCAACAGATATTAAGCCTTAGTGGAATAGCTAAAAGCTCTAACCCTTTATCTCTGTCAGTTAACTGGTCAGTCAGCAAGCATTTATTAAGCACTCACTATTCCAAGCTCTAAGACAACCAGGTGGCACAGTGGAAAGAGTGTCAGGCCTGGAGTCGGGAAGACCTGACTTCAAATCTGTCCTTAGATATGTTCTAGCTGTGTGACTCTGGGTAAGTCACTTAACTCTGTTTGCCTGACTTTTATCATCAATAAAATGTAAAACGACCTGGAGAAGGAAATGGCAAATCATTCCTGTCTTTCTGCCAAGAAAACTCCAAAAAGAGGTCACAAAGAGTAGGACAGGACTGAAATGACTGAACAACAACAAATTCCAGGCAGTGTGTTAAGTGGTGGAGATACTGAGAGAAATGGGAAAATGCAGTCCTTATTCTGATGGTTTAAAAACAAGTTGCAAGTAACATTGTGACCATGAAGATATGTGCATAAATAATACACATATAATAATACATATATGCATATAGTAAAGTAGATATTATAGTATCTGTACTATACTATAAAATACACACACACAATGCACATAAGAAAGGTAGAATCAGAGGAAAGGCACTAGTATGGTCCCATTGGGTTAAGGGGTATTGAAGGTCTCTTGCAGGAAATAGGATTAGAGCTGAATCTTGAAGAAATCTAAGGAAGGTAAGAATCAGAGGTGAGGAGGAAGGCCATTGCAGGAATGGAAGAAAGTCAGTACAAATAGATTGAGTCAGGAGATGGACTGTCATGTTAAAAACAGCAAGTAGGTCTGAGTTCAGAGTTTGGGGAAGGGAGAAGAGTATAAGAAGACTGAAAAGATAAGAAGGATCCAGGCTGTGACGAACTTTAAAAGCCAAACAGGACATTTTATATTTTATCCTCAAGATAGGAGGGCCCCACTAGAAATTGTTGAAAAAGGGACTGATGTGGTCAGACCTGCACTTTAGGAAAATTGCTTTGGCAGTCAAAGGGAAGATGGATTGGAGTAGACATTGGAGACTCTAAACCAACCAGCAGCTGTTGTAATAGTCCTGGTGTGAGGTGCTGAAGGCCTGCACCAATGTGGTTGTAATGTCAGAGGAGAGAAAAGGGCATATCAGAGAGATGTTGCAAAGGTAGAAATAACAGGACTTAACCACTGATTGAATATGGGAGATAAGAGGGATTAAGGACAACACCTAGGTTGCAAGCCTGATGTCCTCAAGAGAAATAGAAAAAAAAAATTGGGAAGGGGAGATTTTGGCGGGCCATTTGATGAGTTCTTTTTTGTACATGGGTTGAGGTGTCACTAGCTCACCCATTCAAGATGTCCAAAAGGCAGTTGGCAATGATGGGATGGAGTCAGGAGAGATTAGCGCTACATGTATAGATCTGATGATTAATTACCTGTAAAGATATTATAGTTGAACCTATGGGAACTGATGAGATCACCAAGTGTGTCCTGCCTTCTCTAAACCCAAGTTCCACAACCTCCTGTTTGAAATAATTGTCATCCAACAAACCTTTCCTTACTTGCATGCTTGAAGCCCTCCGTTGAGGGGGAACCCACCACCCCATGAGACAGCTGATTTCCCATTTGGATAGCTCTGTTAATTTTTTTTCAATTCTAATTTCATCTCTTCACAACTTCTACTTATTGCTTCTAGTTCTACAGACTGAGGTTAAGCACAAAAGGTCTGATATCTCTTTCACTTGATAACCTTTCAAGTATTTGAAGGTAGTTACCATGCCCAACTAAGTCTTTTCTCCTCTAGGCTAAATGTCCCTAATTCTTTCAAATGAGACTTACATGGCATGATCTTGCAAACCCTTTCCATGTTGGTTGTCCTCTTTTCAATAACTGTCAGTGATCAAAATTCCATCTAAAATGATATGTAGAACTGAGCATATTACTCTAGATGTGGTATGAACAGGGTAGAACATAACAAAATTATCACTTCCCCCATTTTAGACACAATGCCTCTTAGGCTGTCTAGAATTTCACTAAGCTTTCTTTAAGCTGTCATACTGAACTATTACTTCAACAGCGACATTGGAGTTGTGTTTGCTGGCATGACTTTAAACTTCTTATCTACATGCTTTTGCATGGACTTGCTCCCCTGCCTAGAATGCCTCCCCCCTTATCTCAGATTTTAGAATCCCTAGCTAAGGGTCACCTTCTACAAGAAGCCTTTCCTCATTTTTGTGTCTCTCTTTGTATTCCCTTAGGCAGGTAGGTGGATAGAGTGGCTAGAGTGTTCAACCTGAAGTCAGGAAGACTCTCTGAGTTCAAATCTGGCCTTGCTTGCATGCTTGAAGCCTTCCACTGAGGGGAAACTCACCACCCCGTTAGACAGCCTATTCCACATTTGGAGAGCTCTATTAGGAATATTCCCCCCTAATCCTAATTCCATCTCTTCACAACTTCTACTCATTGCTTCTGGTTCTACAGATTGTGGCCAAGCAGAAAATGTATAACATGTGACTCTGGGCAAGTCATTTAACCCTGTTTGCCTCAGTTTCCTCATATGGAAAATAATCTGGAGAAGGTGATGACAAACCACTCCAGTATCTTTGCCAAGAAAGCCTGAAAAAAGAGTCAGACATGACCAAACTGAATGAAGAACAATTGTAGCCCCAGCACTTAGCACAGTACTTGGCATCTACGAGATGCCTAATAAATGTTTGTCAGCCCACTGACTTAGTAGGAATAAAGAAAGTAAGAGTCTTGCAATTTTCTATCCTGGTTGGAAAACATCTGGAATTTGGCACAAGGCAATTTAGGACCTGGAAAATGAGAGCATCCAGAGAAGGTTGCATATCCCTAGGGTGGGGAGGGGGAATGGAAATAATGACAGTTGATGCTAACTTAAAGGAAGTATCACTGTTTTGTTTGGAGAAGAGAAAGATTGGGTGGAGGGCCATCACATTTATATATTTAAACAAGTGTCAGAATAAGGGATATAGAAAAAGCATTAGACTTTTTTGCTGCCTGGACTCAAAGGACAGAATTAGGAGCAACAGATGAAAATTAGAGGGAGATGGATTTCAGGTGAACATAACTGACTCATCGATTAACATAGTTTTTGATACTCAACACCTTCTTTCTTCCCTTAGCTCTGTCACCACTTTGACTAGAGGAGGACTGAAAGCCTCCCCAAAGCCTTCCTTCATAGAGGGGTTCAGAAATTCTAGAACTTTTCAAGGAACTCTCCATTTTCTATTAGCAGCTCTATTTCATTTCAATTCCACAGACCACCATGCCCTCACACTAAGTAATCCTGATGGTTTCCCTTCCTCTCTTTTCAGTATCCATTTGTGTGTTGTCTTACCCCTAATAAATTTTATTAAATATTTATTCAAACTACTTGAGGACAGAGACTATCTTTTTCCCCTTATATGCATACCCAGCACTTAGCATATTGCCTGGCACATAGTAGGTGTTAACAAATGTTTATTGAGTTGAATGGATTTGAATGGGAAGAACAAAAACCTTTACAATAATTATATACTTGCAAAGACATAATGGATTGCCTTGGGATGTAGTGGATTCAGTTTCCCCATCACTAGAGATCTGAAAAAAACAAACAAACCATGGTTGCTCACTTGTCAGTTTGGAGGTGTTCAATACGGGTTTCCTATTCAGATATAGGATAGACTAAATGATTGCTTAAGAGTCAGACCCTTTAAACTCTGAGTCTATGGTCCTATGATTTCTTTCTGATTATCTAACCTATGAGATTGTTTTCAGGTTATTAAAGTTGATAAAAAAAAAGAAATGATAAATGTTGGAGGGGTAATGGGAAAACAGACAAGCTGATTAATACATCAATTGGTGCAGCTTTGAAATGACCCAATCATTCTGCTGCTTCTACACTGCCATCTTGACTCCGCTCTGCCCAATCATTCTGGAAAGCAATTTATAACTATGTAATAAATTGTACATACCCTTGGACACAGCAACACCAATACAAGACCTATAACATGTGGTTAATGGAAAAAAAAAACCCAAGATAGTCAAGTAGGATAATCTGTGTTGCTCAAAGAACAATAGAGCAGCTCTTCTCCCTTCTCACAGTGCTTCCTTGAAAAGCGTTACTTTTTTGAGAAAGAGAAGTAGTTTTCCTTTTGCTTCAGAGTATTTTTAAAATTTTAAAAATTAACAAAAACATTTTATTTCTCTTTCGCTTCCTTCTCTCATTGGACAAAAAGGAAACATCAATAACAACAATGAGACTCTTGGAACAAATATGTGTAGTCAAGAAAAACAAATTCCCATGTTGGCCATGTCCCCCAAATATCTGTCTAATTCTATACCTGGAGTTCAGAGGTCAACATCAGACTTCATCACTAGTCCTCTTGAATTACAGTTGGTCACTGCATTGATCAAATTTAGTCATTCAGTTGTTTGTCTTTAAAATACTGTTGTTATTTATAAATTTTTATTTGGGTTCTTCTCACTCATTCTCTATCTGTTCATATGAGTCTTTCCAGGGTTTTCCAATACTATTCCTTTCAAATTACATTACATTTAGACCCCATAATTTGTTTAGCCATCTCTCAACAAGAGGATATCCCCTTAGTTTCCTCTTCTTTATCACAACATGAAGAACTGCTATAAATATTTTTGCACATATGAGCACTTTTCCTTATTCTCTGATCCCTTTGGGGTGTATGTCTTGCACTGGCATCACTGTTTCCAAGGGTATGCACAATTTATTACACAGGTCCAAATTGCTTTCCAGAATGACTGGGTCATTTCAAAATGGCACCAACTGATGTAGTGATCAGTTTTTCTGTTTTCCCATAAGCCCTCCAACATTTATAATTTTCCTATTTTGATCAGCATTAACAATCTGATAACAATCCAAGCAGTGCTTTAATGTGCGTTTCTCAGATTATTGGTATTTTTGAACATTTATTCGTGACTACAGATGACTTGAATTTCTTCATTAGAAGACTGCTTATTCATATGTCCAACGAGGTAATATTGGTAAAGCACTTAATACCTGCCATGTATCAAGTGCTTAATAAAAAATTTATTCCTTTCCCCTTCATATCCTTTGAGCACTTCTGAACTGAGGAATACATTCTTTAATTTTATTATGTGGTATTTCTTACAGGAGGTAAAAGAGATTGCAGAAGTATATACTTTTTTTGTAAATTTTCATGTCCAAAGTTTTAGATCAATCAGGGGGAAGTTTAGTAAAATTTTTTTTGGCTATGTTGGGTTGTTGATTATATATGCATATATATTCACATGCATGCACACACATACTCACATGTGTATGTACATATGTGCATAAACACACATGTATATTTATACACATATAATACATGTGTGTATAGATAGATAGATAGATAGATAGATACACACACAATATGTATGTGTATATGCTTGTGTATATAAAATTACCCAAACTGGAATTTTTATGGCCACTCATGGGCCTAATGTCACTGGTAGTTGGCATTGAAGCTTTGACTTGTTGTTTCTGACCTCAGCCAGTATGTTCCTCCTTAGGCAGCCTGGTGGCATTCATTTCCCTAACTCCTGAGGGCTTACCCCATTGGTACCAGAGTTGGTGAGGATATCTGATTAGCTTTAATTCTACTACATGCCTAGCCCAAGTCATCCACATGCCTCAGCCTCCTCAGAAACAAGGATTCTAGGTGTCTGTCACCAAACCAGTCAGTACAATATATATTTTATCAATATAATGTACCTTTAGAAAATTGATTGGGTTGTAAATGTAGTGCAGAAATCCTTCTTATTTTCTATCCTCTTAATATGTGTATATGAGTCATAATCCATTTAAAATTTATGTATGCTATATGGAATTATTGTGACAATGAAGTTAGATTACTTTAAAAAGTTAGTTCCAAAGAATATGTGTATTCTTTTCAGAAAAATACATTATATTTGCAAAAATAGAGCTTTGTATTTACAGTAATTTGTAAATGATTGAATTATGTTTTATTTTTACTTGTGGAAACATCACTTTGAATGATTTAGCTATTCTTTCTTAATCTATACACGTAAGTTTTTATGTATATATGTTTACTATATATGTATATATGTTTACTATATATGTATGTGTGTGTATACATACTCACTGGCACACATTACTTAGTTCCTTGATATACAGAACTCTCAGATAGAGAAACTTCTAGCATTTCAAGTCAGCAGCTTCTCTGAAATTTGTAATCTTTTAGAGTTGTATAGAGCAGAGGGGTCAAATTTCCAGCCCTGGATGGCATGCTGCCCACAACACTCCTGAGGATCTCCTGAACTAGATTAAAATATAATTAAGATATATTTAACAAAATAAATAAGAATATAATAAAACATAGATCATATTAATATGTAGTTTTCTAAATCATTATGTGACCCACCAGAACCCTTAGGTATGGTTTAGTGGCCCTCCATTTCTATCTGAGTTTTGATACAACAGTTCTAGAATACTGAGCAGTTAAAGTGACTTCTCCAGAGTCACACAGTCAGTTTGATTTAGAGGCAGGATTTGAACTCAAGTTTCCCTGTCGCCAAGGCCAGCTCTATTCACTATACCATTTTAGGGATTAAGAAAAGTTCATTGGAAGTAGACAGTAATAATTTGGCATGCTGTCTATGGAAAAAATTTGAAATAATCGAGCGAATGAATGCATGTCGATGTATTGCCCCAAGTATTATTATTCTGCATGGCACAAGCTAATGTTTTGATTTTAATTCTAGAAAATCTTTTTTTTTTAATTTTTTAAAATTTTATTATATTTTGCATCATTCATTTCCACAAGATTTTGAGTTACATATTTTCTCCCCTTCTTTCCCCCACCC
>JAQQSV010001599.1:0-13174 GCA_028646515.1 Pseudochirops corinnae
GTCTGAGGTGGGATTTATATTAGATCTTCTTGATTCCTGGTCAGTGTCTTACCCATTCCATGAAGCAGCTTACCCAAAATTATTCATCTGAATCATTCATGTTATGATTTTTTTTTCTGTTTGTTACATACTGTTTAGTAGTTGGGATCCTAGAATAACAAAATATGGCATCAGGTCTCATAAAATACTTAAACCAATAAAGAAAAGGCCAGCTGTGGTTAAAAAAAAAAAAGAATGGGTCTAAAACAAGTTTTAAAAAGTACAGAAAAGAAACATTGAATAAATATAAATTCCATTTTTCTAAGACAGCAAGACATTAATTAGCTGTATAGTTATTTCTCACAAAAAAGACCCATTCTGAAGCCTCATTGTGGCATGGAGATGACCCAGAGTTCTTGAGAGTCATTCCAACAAAGCACAAACTTTCCAGGTGCCAATCCAGAAAGATTTTGAGTCAGGCATGGTAATAGAGTCTTTATCTATTGAGTGAGGCTCAGACTAGCTAAGGTTGGAGAGCTTCTTCAGTGGGTTCGCAATAGGATGATAGGCATTGTGGCCATAGCAACTCTTAAAAAACATCTTTCTAAATCATACAAAGGTTGTGAATTCTGTTCAGTAAAGGCACATCCACAGGAATCCCAGATCTTTGAAATTCTAAAATATTGGATTTCACTATTTTTCCTTAATTTTTGAAAAATAAGCTTCATTACTATCTAAGCCTTGAGTCAAAGTTTATATCTGACCTTGAGCAAGTTAAGGTGTAGGGGAAAAGAGTGCTGGTTCTCAGGCTAGAAAATGTGAATTCAAATCCAGCATCTATATGAACTACCTGTATAACTTTGAGCAAGCAATTTAACCTCCTTAAGACTCCATTTACTTATCTGTAAAATGAGGCAGTTTAATTAAATGGTCTTGGAGTTGCCTTTCAACTCCAAGTCTATGGTGTTTGTCGGTCAAGAGCAGGATAGTTAAATCATGGGTCTGTGATTTCTGTAGCATAGAAAACTCTCAGTGTAGAGATGCCAATGGAAATGGCAAATTGACTCTGACTTAGTAGCTAACACCTGGGGAGTTGACTGAGGAATTCGATGAGATGAGATGACTGTTGGATTATATAGCTAGTAAAGGCAGAGATAGGGTTTGAACCCAGGCTGTGGGGTACATCTTTGATGTAGCCTGGGTTTGTTATTGCAACCCCACCTCCCCCACCAAAGGGAGGAAAGCTACTCTTGAGACTTGCTTAAGTCCATGGGGCTAAAGCCAAATCATTGACAGGATCTCTTCATTGCCTAAGTCCAGCCACATAGGTTAAATTAATGTTGTCCCTAAGACACAATGAAGATTCCTTAAGGCCTACTTGGTTCAGTGGGCTAAAGCTCCAGTCTTTGGTGCATTTTCCCATCACAAGAGGGATAAAAGGCTAGCCTATCAGGAATTCAGTGTCCTTCAGAATTGATGAATGTCCAACAGGCTGTGAAAAACGTGTGTTTTTCTGACCAGGTGTATTTCTATCCAGAGATGAGGGGGTCTGCATTCAAACAAATGGGTCCTGAATCTTTGATGTGTATCTTTTCCACGTTATGGCTAAGGAAACCTCATGTTATTACCTGCTAGGTCTTCTACAAGTCTCTTGGTTCTGGGCATTTTCTCTGACTCTTCCAGAGGCATTCTGGACTCCATTCCAGGCATTTTCCTGTAGCTGGAATGTTCTCCCTCCTTAACTCTGCCTAGTGAACTTACTGCCTTTCTTTAAGTCTAAACTAAAATCCTTTCTTTTACAGGACCTTTCCCAACCCTTCTTTATTTTGGTGCCTTCCCTCTATTAACTATTTCCCATTTATCTTAGATATAGATATGTTTGTTTACATGTTTATATTAGATTATAAGCTCCTGAGAAAGGAACTGTCTTTTTCCCCTTTTTTGTTTCCCCAACACTTAGCACAATATTTGGCACATAGTAGTTACCTACTAAATGAATGTTGATTGGTCAACAAGTGTTTCATTTCATCTCCATCCCAAAGCTGTAGCACTAGATCAGACTGAGTCAGCTCTGTCCTAAAGTACAGACCTATAGGAATCCAAGCTCATCACTCTGCACTATATAACAATGCCTTTAGTGAACCCTAAACTCTCACCCCTACAAACAGATCCTAAGAAATGTGGCTAATAAGTCTCTAAAACCAGAAAAAAATGGATCAATTGAGATAGAATATAGTCGTAGATTACCAGAAATGGAAAGGACAGAAAAGTTGAATTGTTTTAAAATCTATGTCACCATTGGAAAATTGATGAACAGACAAATATGAAAAAATTTCAAAGACTTGGTTAACTTCCTCACATATGCACTAGTTTTGGTCTATGAATTCAACCAAATCATTTGTCCTATAATACAAATGCCAGCCTGGAGAACTTGAGAGTATTTCTATGCAAAGTGATTGATAATCTACAGAAAATAATTACATTTGACAGCAGAGAAGTGAGTGACAATGAGACTTGGTATTTCATAGACAAATTGGAATTTTGGCTTTAAAGTGGGATATTACTAAATTATTCAAAGATCATATATGTGTGCAGTGAAATTGGCAGTTTGGACTGACAACAGTCTATTGACTTACGTTTTGACCAGTGCCAGGTTATTTACTGCTGCCAGTGATGGGTAGCTGTGTAAGTCTACTATTAATTCAGCATTTGCTACCAGTCAGGGAAGACTAATATGGATGTGTACTTTCCCAAAGGCCACATGACATTGAAGCTATGGTGGTATGAAATTAAGAAGTGAAAGCAGTATGTGATGCAGAGGGACCTAGGGCTCAATCCAATGGAAGTTTGGGCAATGGAATTTGGGACTTTCATCAGAAAACATGCTAGAAGCATATGTAAACCTTGCTTCATTGAACCAATATTCTTTGCCTTAGTTGTCTGTGGATGACTACTGGCAAGAAAAGGTGACTGATGGACCTTGAGAAGTGAAACAAGTCAAGAAACAAAGAATTGATGCTAAAGGTCTCAAGTTCTCTTCTCAAAAACACACTTTGCTGTTAAGCCAACAGCAGAAGTCAGAATTGTGTGTTGAAATAATGTAATTTACTGTAACTGATCTTATCCATGGTACCAGGTCAGCTCATGCTGCTTAAAGCATACCTCTATGGTCATGAAAGTATTGCATGATGACTTCAGACATATGGATCAAGATAGGATCTGGGAGTTAATAAGGAATTTATTTTGTTGACAAGATGGTAACTGGTGCCACTAAGAAGTGGAAGATGTGGCTGTGTGCAAAGGAAAGCACTACTAACTTGTGCTACATATTAAGGGAATATAGGTACTAGAAAACATATGGAAATTATCTTTATTGAGTTTTTCTTTTTGAAAGGAGCCTGCGTATCTTAGGAGATGAGCATTTCCTCAGGTATGTGCAAGAATTCCAACTAGGAATCGGAAAGCATCCATAGTCAATAAAGTGGGAGCAGCATTTCTCAGCATATGAATTCCTTGCTGGGATCTATTCTAAGGCAGAGACTTTGCTCTCAAAAGAGCACATTCCTCGAGCAAATGCTAGCTTTGGCATGTATCAATACTACCTTTGTGATCTTGACCTTTCTGGGCCTCAGTTTTATGTATGTAAATTTAAGGGGTTAGACAGAGAAGATGGCCTTGTAGGTACCTTCTAGCACAACAACTCTGATCCTATGAGTTTATGATATAGAACTGCATAATATCATTCTCAAGGAGACCCATGACTTGACTGATTCAACTTCACAGTGTTGAATGTGTCACAAACATGGTGACCAGAGGGAAAAAATGCTCATTGGAGTCAACATGTGTCATCTCTAGTATCACTTCACTGGGAAGTTGTCATAAGCTTTTCATCATACTTACTGATGAATTTGTGAAAGCCATTCCTACCCATTGGTTTGTGTTTTGGAATCTAAAAGGATGGAGAATATGCAAGCACTCACAACCAGTATCACTGTTGGCTCAGAGAGACACTGAAGGATGCCCACCAAGTAGCCAGCTCAGAAGAGCTCTGACAAAACCAAGTTAAAGTACAATGCCTCACTTTATTGTCAAGATATTGAGCAAGGAGATAGTGTTCTACTGAGACACCTTGGTTTTCAAGTAACACACAAGTTAGCAGATCAATAGAAAGTTACTTTGTGTCTCATTCCATAAACTGGACCACTTGTCAGTTTCTAGAGGAAGCCCAGAGACTGGTGAGAGGTCTGTAGCAACAATTCACTACAATTTGTTATCATGGAAAGAGCTGTGGATTTGAGTCAGAAGACCTGGGTTCATCCTGGTGCTGCCACTTGCTACCTGGGTGACATTGGTCAAGTCATTTAACCCTTCCTGGCCTCAGGTTACCCATTTCTGATCTTCTATGATATAATTCTCCCAGTAAATTCTTATTATATTTTTAATGTGCAAAGAGAAGGGTCATATTCCAAACCATGTTTTAATTTTATTTTGTTGATGTAACCATCAAGAGATGGAGGAACTGAAGTGGCTGGCAGTAAACTAAGCTTCTCACATCCTGTCATTCAGTCGAGATAAGCCATGCTGATTGTTTAACAGCAAAAATCCTCCTACACAGGCAGCTCAGAAACTGATGGAGCTGGTGGGATTTTCACTGGGCAGCATTACAGAAACACTAGCCTTCTTTTTCCTGTTGTTCTCTACTCCATAACCTCAAGTATAATTTTTCAGTATCCTGTGGCAATTGGTGGCAATTCAGAATTACTATTCCATTTGTACTTTTCTGCATAATTAATTAATTATTAAATTAAATGAATATTCAGTGGAAATGATAGTGCCATCTTTTCTTTGGGTTGACCCTTAGATGGTGTAGCCTACATTCTTATATCCCAATTCAATTTGTTTATTCCAAAATTTTAATTTAGTGGTTGTTTTTCTTCATTCACATCTGATGAGAAGTGGAGAGCTAAGAAATTTTTATGGATAGAATAGTACTTTTTTATTTCTCCTCAACCACCTTTGTCTGAAAGGTACAGATAACGAACACAAAATAGTGAGCCTTGTTGGCTTCAGTTACTGCAGATACTGGCATTGAATTTTACTGTATTTATTTAGGCATAGTCTTAGTCATTTAAAATGTTAGCTTCATAGTTTCTCATGTCTATATTTGAAGGAGGGACAGGACACACTAGAGAGGTGGGTCTCTTGACCTAGATCACTTAGAGATAACATGGTGTTGTAGATGGAGCATTGAACTTGGAAAGAGGAAGACCTGAGTTTGTATTCTACCTCAGATGTTTATTAACTGTTTAATTCTGAGGAAATCAATGAATGCTTCTGGACGTTTTTTCTCACCTGTAAAATGAGGGGGGGGGTTAGATTTAATATATCTAGTATGTTGGCAACTTTATGTTAGACCTAAATGAATGACCTTGAATAAATCCATTTCCCCATGAAGTAGTTCATTCTATTCTTTTGGAAACTGGTAAGATTTTCTTCTGTTGAAACCAACCTTCCTACGACCTGCATTCATTAGTGTTAGTTTCACCCTTTGGAACTAGGCAGAGTAAGTGTAAAGTCTCTCTTATGACAACTCTTCAAATATTTAAAGATATGACTATTCTTCCTAAATCTCCATTTTCTAGTCTAAAAATCCCTTATATAGTATGACCAGAAACAATTCAATGGGATTACCACCTCCTTCATTCTAGTCACTAGGATCTTTTAGAAATCATGGGATGTTAGAGATGAAAGGAACCTTAGGGGTAATCTGTTTGATGTCCAAGGAACAACATGTGGAAAAGGTCTGTCCAAGGTCAGACAGATGGTAAGTAGCCAGCATTCAGTCCCAAGTCTCCTGACTCTTCATGAAATCCAAGATTGCATTTCCAAAAGTGTACCACATTGAATAGAGAAACAAAACCATAAGGAGAAAAGAGACTTCAGCCAAATCAAAGGATGGCTTACCTGTTCTCTCTGTGAAAAGCAAATAAAGGAGTATTTGATCAACATATCTTGAAGAACTCAGGATAAAATTAAACAAGAAGAAGGACATGACGATAATAGCAACTTAAGAATGTCTGCCACAGAGGATGATGAGGTAGAAAAATTCTATGGATAACTTGACATTGTCTTCAAAATCAATTTAATATTTTAAAATATTTTTTAAAAATAAATTTTGTTTTTACATCATTTGTATTTCCCTATGTAGTGGGACTCAGTTCCCCCATCTGTAAATGATCTGGAGAAGGAACTGCAAACCACTGCAATATCTTTGCCAAAAAAGTCCAAATGGATCACCAAGAGTTGGACAAAACTGAAATGACTTGACAACAACAACAAATGCAGCTAGGAAATCCATATGATCTCTCCCCTGTCTCCCTTTCAGAGAATCTTCACTTATAATATAGAATAAAAAAAGGGTGTGTGTGTGTGTGTGTGTGTGTGTGTGTGTGTGTGTGTGTGTGTGTGAATGGTTCAGAAAAAACTAGCTAATACATCAAAAAGAGTTAACAGGCAATGCTACAAGCATGATTTCCCGTACATCTGCAAATAAGGGAAGGAAGTTCCTTCTCATATCTCTTTTTTGGGGAGCTATGATTGATCATTATAATGTCTCAGCATTCAGTTTTGGTCTTTGAATTGTTATTCTTTCCATTTACATTGTCTTCTCATTGTTTTCTTAGTTCTGATGATTTCACTTTGTATTAGTTTCTACAAATTTCTGTATGCTTTTCTATATACATCATCTTCCTCATCCTTAGAGTACATTTAGTGCATTATAATCACACTTTACAACTTGTTTAGCCTTTCTTTAGTTGATGGATATCTACTTTGTTTCCAGTTCTTTGCTACTATAAAAAAAAAGATGCTATAAATATTTTGCTGTATATGAGACCTTTTTCTTTCTTCTATCATTGACGTCAATAGGGGCTTATGCCCATCACTAAAATCTCTGGATCAAATGGTGTGAATACTCTAATCATTTTCTTAATATAATTCCATATTGATTTCTAGAATGGTTGGACTAACTCACAGCTCCACTAAAAACACATTAGTGAACCTTTCTTTCTACGATCCATCATCACTGACTGTTTCCATCTTTTGTCATCTTTAAGTTTGCTGCGTGTGAGGTCAAACTTGCTTTGTTTGTTTTCATTACCAGTGATCTGAAGCATTCTTTCATATGATTGCTAATAGTTTGTCATTCTTCTTTGAAAATTCTTTAATAAAATCATTTGACCGTTTATCTACTTGGTAATCCCTTTACCCCCTATGCATTTATTTTAGTTGTCTATGTATTATGTACATCAGACATTTCTCAGAGGTATTCGGTGCAAGGATTTCCCAGTGGATCACTTATCTTTTTATCCAAGTTACATTAATTTTGTTCATACAAACACCTTTCTATTTCATGTAATCAAAATGATCTATTTTTTCCTAATAGCTTTCACATTCATTGTTAGGTCAGAATTAAACGAGAAGTTGGAAAGAAAATAGAGCTCCATCAGTTAGGAAATGGCTAAATAATGAATATAACACAGTATTTCTATACTATAAGAAATAACGAACATGATATAATTTGTTCATTCAGTCAATAAGTATCTATTAAACACTTACTATATGACAAGAATTGTCCACTGGAAATACAAAAAAGGCAAAAAAATCCCTGGACTCACATTCTAGTGGAGGAATAGAACCAATTTCTGCTAGACCATTTTCCAGCTTCCCAGAAATTCTTGTCAAGTAAGGAATTCTAAGTAAATTATGCCTTTAGGTTTATTGGACCCTGGGATATCAAGCTAACTTCTTCCTCATTCACCCTTGTCTAGTTTGTTGCAATGAGTTATTTTTTTTTTTTAACCAGTATCATAATTACCAGTCATGATAATTATGACTTTATAGTATAATTTGAGATCTGGAAGTGCTATTCCCTCTTAATTTTTTTCATTATTTCTCTAGGTATTTAAAATTTTTTTTGTTTTTACAAATTAAATATGTTATTATTTTGTTAAGCTCATGGAAGTTAGATTGGTCTGTCCTTAAATCTTCAAGAGACTGGTTATTCTTATCACATCAGCAAGGCTTGGCAATTGGTCCTTGGCATCTTGTCAAGTATTTGAGTTGTGTTTTATATTTCTAGGGAATAATTTATAATCATCCATATAACAGCTTTCCAAGTACTGAGTTTGCTTTAGCACATTGGTTCCTAGATATATCATTAATGTAATTATTTGAATGGGACTTTCTTTCAATCTAAATTTAGATACTTGATGATCTCTGTGTGACACTGGGCACTGGAAAGGGTGATGAAAAATATATTGAAAAATATAGTTCATATTGAACATGTGAAAGTAGTTAAAGGTTTATAGACTACTCAGGCGCCTCATACTTGTATATAACAAATATTTTCTTTCAGAAGACAGTTGGAATATGTTGGGTATGGCAAGCAATGAATATTATAAAAAGGAAGTTGACTGTCTTGACAGACAGGAAAATATTACTGTTGGTATGGGTGTCATAAGAATAAACTATTCGTGTATAGTCAGTCTATTGACGAGTAAGAGTAAAGGTTTAAAAAAATAAAATTATAAGAAATGAGAAGATACTGAGTACTATAGCAATTTCAATGTGGGAAATAGAAAAACTATCAAGTCTTGATGAACACCTTTTCCTGAAAAAGTTATCTAATGATAGTTTATGGTCCAGACTTGTGGTTTCATTGGCATATGGAACCCTCAGTTCCTTCTAATATTGCAGAATGGCAAGTATTCTATAACTCCACATGTCAGAGGAAGGATATGAACCCATGCCTTTTTTACTTAAACTTATTTTTATTTAATATTCCATTTTTCCTCAATTTTACATGAAAATAATTTTAGCTTTTTAAAAAAAAAAATTGGAGTTCTCAGTTCTTTCCTTCCCTTCCTCTTCCTCCCCCTTCATTGAGAAGGCAAGCAAATTGATATAGATTATACATGTGTAATCATGCAAAATATATTTCCACGTAAGTCATGATGTGAAAGAAAACATAGACCAAAAAAGCCCCAAGAAAAATAAAGTAAAGAAAAAGAATGCTTTAATCTGTATTCAGATTCCGCCAGTTCTTTCTCTAGAGATGGACAGTACCTTTCATCCTAAGTTCTTCAGAATTGTCTTGGATCATTGTATTGCTGAAAATAGCTAAGTTATTTATAGTAGGTCATCATAGAATTCTGTCATTACTGTGTATAATGTTCTCCTGATTCTCCTCATTTCAGTTTACATTGGTTTGTGTAAGTCTTTGTAAGTTTTTCTGAAATCATCATGATCAGTCCATTATTTCTTATAGCACCATACCATTCCATCACAATCATATCCACAACAAATTCAGCCATTCCCCAATTGATAGGCATCCCTCCAATTTCTAATTCTTTGCCACCACAAAAGACATGAATATACGTCTATAGCTATATACACACCTATATATATATATATATACACACACACACACACATACATACATATAAAAGCATATATGTAGGTATATACACATATATGTGTTATGCATGCATGTTTGTGTATGTATACATATATGTAAACAAATAGATAGATCCTTTCCCCTTTTCTTTGCTCTCTTTGGGATACACCTGGTAGTGAATATTTCTGGGTCATAGGATATACATAGTTTTATAATCCTTTGAGTGTAGTCTCCAGAACTGGTCTCCAGAATGGTTGAACTGATTCACAACTCTGCCAACAGTGCATTAGTGTCCCAATTTTTCCACATCTTCTCCAGCATTTGTCATTTTCCTTTTCTGTCATGGTAGACAATCTGAGAGGTGTGAAGCGGTACCTCAGACTTGTTTTAATTTCCATTTGTCTAATCAATACTGATTTAAAATTTTTTTCGTCACTATAGATAGCTTTGATTTCTTATTCTGAAAATTGCTTGTTCATATCCTTTGACCATTTACCAACTGGGCAGTGGCTCTTTTTTTTTTTTTTTTTTTTTTTTTTTTTATAAATTTGGGTCAGTTCTTTGTATAGTTGAGAAACCAGGCCTTTATCAAAGAAACTTCCTTCAAAATTTCCCCCTTCAATTTTGTTTTCCTTATAATTTTGGCAGCATTATCGTGTATGTGTGTGTGTGTGTGTATGTGTGTGTGTGTGTGTGCAAAAGCCCTTTAATTTCATATAATTTAAATTATTCATTTTATTTCCCATGATCCCCTCTATCTCTTGTTTGCTCATATAAACTCTTCCCTTACAGATAGTCTCCCCAGCTCCCCTAATTTACTTATTTTTGGTATGTGCTGTGAAATGTTGGATTACTATGGTCATTTGCAACTATGTGTTGTGTACCTAATCTATCCTACTGCTCTACCACTCTTTCTTAGTCAGTACCAGATTGTTTTGATGATTACTTCTTTGTCATATAGTTTGAAACCTGGAACTGCTAGTCGCCTTCCTTCACTTTTTTTCCCATTGATTTCTTTGATATGTTTGATCTTTTCTTCTGCCAGATGAATTTTGTTACTATTTTTCTAGTTCTAGAAAATAGTTCTTTGTTTCTTTGATTAATATGGCACTGAATAAATAAATTAACTTAGGGAGAATTGCCATTTTTATTAAATTGCCTTGGCCAACTCTTGAGTGATTAATATTTTTCCAGTTGTTTAAATCTGTCTTTATGTGAAAAGTGTTTTGTAATTATGTTTATATAATTCTTGGTATTGTCTTGGCAGGTAGACTCTCAAGTGTTTCATCTTGTTTGCTATTATTTTAAATATAGCTTCTCTTTCTATCTCTTCTTGCTGTATTTTTTGGTAATATATAGAAATGATAAAGCTTTTGGTGGGTTTATTCAATTCCACATCTAAATTCAAAATTGTTTTTTCTATTAAAAAAAATTCCTTAATGGCTTTCTGTGCATTGAAGTCATGAAGTGTTAAGTTAAATGTTGGCCTGAAATTTCACTAACTTCTAATTGAACTGTAAAATTTTCTTCAAATATTTAAAAATTTTATACTGAGAGGTGATCCATAGGCTTTACCAAAGGGGTTTGTGGCCCAAAAAGTGTTAAGGACATCTAAGTTATATGAACTCTAAAGTCTCTTCTAACTCAGACAACCTTATGATAAAGAAATTCACTTAGAATGGTATGAAACAAAGAAAGAAGAACTGAAAGCAATTTTCTCAACTCACTAGGAATAAATCTGGGGTTGATCAGTAGCCTACCACTCCAAATAGGAATGGTTCTGACATAATGGGTCAAGAATTAAGCTACCATTCAGCAGTAATCCTCCATTTTATTTTTTCATTCAAAAACTAAAAGACATGCACACCAAAATGGAGGAGGGTTCCCAAATATTCCACTTCTGTAGTTAGTATGGAGGACTTGTTTGCTTGTTTTTGCAATGAGTTCCATTTTGAGATGCCATTGGGACATCCAGGTAGAGATGTTTAGTGAGTAGCTGTCAATACATGAATGGAATTCAGAGGAGAGATTAGTGTTGAATTATAAAGTCAGGACTCATCTTCAGTAGATATGATATATGAATTCATGGGAACCGATGAATTTCCAAGGGAGCTCATGTAGAGGGTAGAGAAGAGGACCCAGGGAAAAGCCCTAGGTTGCACCCAGCCATAGGGGTCAGGATATAGATGACAAAGCAGCCAAAAAGATGGAGGAGTCAGTCATGTGTCCATAAAGGGGGAGCAAAAGAGGACAGTGCTGTGAAAGCCAACAAAGGAGGAAAGGATGGTCAGTTGAGCCAAAATCTATGGAGGTCAAAGACATTGAGACCAGAGGAAAAAGCATTCAATTTAGAGTAAAGTGAAGTAGAAGTGAAGCAATAAATTTGGAGAAAGAACTTTTAGGCTAGTGACAGACTCAAAAGCAATTTTGCATTGGGGTTGAGAAAGGAATGGAAGATGAGAAAGTGGAGACAGCAGATAGACAGTGTAGATGACAGTGAAAGGGAGGGGTATGCATATAGGATTATAACTCAAGGGATGGCAAGGTCAAATTTAAAAACTGGAGAGAGAGAAAGAGACAGAGAGATGGAGAGACAGAGAGAGACAGAGAGAGAGACAGACGAGAGAGAGAGAGTGAGAGAAAGAGAGAAGGAGAGAGAGGGAAGGAGGGCAAGAGAGAGAGAGAGACACACACACAGAGAGAGAGAGAGAGAGAGAGATCTTTTATATCACATTTCCTGATATATGCATTCCCTCTACCCTTCCTAGAGAATCATTTAATAAAGTGCCCAGGCTATCCATACTCACTTCATTCCTGGCTCTTCTTATTCTCTGGACTTTTCCACCTCCTTCCCAGTAGTTGACACCATAGAGATGCCCCCAGGAACCCTCTCTCCTGATTGGTAAGTTCTACCCAGGACTAGCTTTTATGTAATTGCCCAGGTCATCTATGATCACTTCTCTCTCATGTCTCCAGACTTTTATACCTAGTCCCCACTGGGTCACAGCCTTAGGCTCCTGTTTCCCAAACTCTCTGTTATGTGTTAGCTTTCCCATTTGAATGCAAACTTCTTGAGGATAAGGACTTTTTTTTTTTTTTACTGTCCTGTATTTTGGCTGGAGTTGTATTGGCCTGTACTTTGGGTTTGTGTTCTCAATGCTTTTCACAGTGCCTGGCATATAATAAGTATACCATCATATCATCTGCAAAGAGTGATAGTTTTCTTTACTCATTGCCTCTTTTTATTTCAATGTCTTTTTCTTATCTTATTGCTGTTACTAGTATTTCCAGTACATTTTAAATAATAATGGTGATAATGAATATTCTTACTTCACTCCTGATCTTTTGGGAAAGCTTCAAGTTTACCACAATTACAGATAATGCCTGCTCTTGGTTTTAGGTAGATATTACTTATCATTTTGTGAAAAGCTCCATTGATTCCTATACTTTCTAGTGTTTTTAGTAGGAATGGTTCTTGTATTTTGTCAAAGGTTTTTATTGCATCTATTGATATAATCATATGATTTTTGTTGTTATTATTATTGATATGGTCAATTATGCTGATAGTTTTCCTAATACTGAGCCATCCCTGCATTCCTGTTATAAATCCCATCTGGTCATAGTGTATGATCTTTGTGATATATTGCTGTAATCTGCTTGCTAGTATTTTATTTAAAAATTTTCCATCAATTCTCATTAAGGAATTTGTCTAGAGTGTGCTATCCTTAGTTTGGGTAT
>JAQQSV010001599.1:13274-27015 GCA_028646515.1 Pseudochirops corinnae
CTTAGGGAACTCACTGATAGCTTGTTCAATTTCTATTTCTATAATAGGGTTATTTAAATATTGTAGTTCCTTTTCTGCTATCTGGACAGTTTATATTTTTGTAAATATCCATACATTTAATTTAGATGATCAGTTTTAATCGCATATAATTGGGCAAATAACTCTTAATAAGTGCTTTAATATCATCTTCATTGGTAATGTATACACTCTTTTCATTTTTGATACTCGTAATTTGGTTTTCTTTTCTTTTAAATAAAATAACACAATGGTTTATATATTTTATTGCTTTCCCCCCATAAACCCAGCTTTTAGTTTTATTTATTAATTCAGTGGTGTTTTTACTTTCAATTTTATTAATTTCTCCTTTAATTTTCAGGATTTCCATTTTGGTGTTTAATTGGGTTTTTTAAAATTCATTCTTTTTCTAGGTTTTTAAATTGCATGCCTAAATTATTGATCTACTCTTTCTCTCTTTCATTGATGCATGCATTTAGAGATATAAAATTCCCCCTAAGTACTACCTTGGCTGCATCCCACAAATTTTGGAATCCTGAACCATTGTTCTCATTCTCTTTAATGAAATTATTTTTGTTTCTACGATGTGTTCTTTGTCCCACCCATTCTTTAGGATTAGATTATATAGTTTCCAATTAGCTTTTAATATATGCTTCCATGGCCCTTTATTAAATTAGTTTTTATTTCATGATGGCATGAAAAGGGTACATTTAATATTTCTGCTTTTCTGCATTTACTTGTGAGGTTGTTATGCCCATATGGACAATTTTTGTGAAGGCACCATATATAGCTGGGAAAAAAGTATATTCCTTTCTGTTCCCATTCAGTTTTCTCCAGAGTTTTATCATATCTAACTTTTCCAATTCATCTCCTTGACTTCTTTCTGATACGTTTATAGTTGAAGTTATTTAGCACTGAGAAGGGAAAGTTGAAGTGCTCCAGTATTATAATTTTATTATCTATTTCCTTTTTTAACTCACATAACTTTTCTTTTAAGAAGTTGGATGCTAGGCTATTTGTTGCATAGATATTTAGCATTGATATTTTTTCATTGTCTATGGTTCCTTTTAGTAACCTGTAGTTTCTCTGCTTATCTCTTTTAATTAGGCCTATTTTTGCTTTTGCTTTGTTTAATGTCATGATTACTATGCCTGCTTTTTTTTTAAACTTCAGCTGAAGCAAAATAGATTCTTCTCTAGCCCCTTATTTTAACTTTGTGTGTGTCTCTCTCTTTTTCAAGTCTGTTTCTTGTAAATAATATTGCTGGATTCTGGATTCTATTCCATTCTGTTACCTGCTTCCATTTTATGAGTAAATTCATCCCATTCACATTCACAATTATAATCACCGACTATACATTTCCCTTCCCATTATATTCTGTCTCTCCTCTGACTTCTGTTTCACTTCTGACCACTGTTTTCTTTTATCTGCCATCTCTTTTATAAGCCCTCCCTCCTCAGCCTCTTTTCTCTTTTCCCCTTTTCTTCCTACTTTCCTATTGGGTAAGATAGATTTCTATTACTAATTGAGTGTATCTATATATCTATATTTCCCCCTTTTTTAACCAATTTAGTTGAGGTTCAAACATTAACCCTCTCCCCTTCCATTTCGCCTTCCACTGTAAAAAGTATTTCTTGTACATCTCTTTTATGTAAGATAATTTCCCGCATTCTTTCTCTCCCCTTCTCCTTCTCCCAGGGCATACCTATTTCTTTCCTATCTACTTTTTTTTTTTTACATCATCCCATCATAATCAACTTGCTCCTACACCCTCTTTCTATGTAGAATCCTTTTGATTGCCCTAAGAATGATAAATTTCTTAGAAGATACATGTGTCTTCTTCATATTTGGAAGGGTAAACACTTTAACCATATTGAGTCCTTTATGATTTCTCTTTCATGTTTACAATTTTATGCTCTTGAATCTTGTGTTTGAAGATCAAATTTTCTATTCAGCTCTGGTCTTTTCATTACGAATATTTGAAAGTCCTCTGTATTTCATTAAATATCTCTTTTTCCCTTCAAATGATTATAATATTTTTTTTTTCCTGGGTAGGTTGTTATTGGTGGTAATCCTAGCTCTTTTGTCTTCTGGAATATCATGTTTATGAGTCCTCAGCTCCTTTAATGTGGTACCTATTAGATGGGTGATTCTGACTGTGGCTCCACAGTATTTGAATGATTATTTTTTTGGACGCTTTGATCTGGAAGCTCTAGAATTTGGCTCTAAAATTCCTTGAAATTTTCATTTTGGGATCTCTTTCAGGTGGTGATTAGTAAATTCTTTCAATTTTTATTTTGGCCTCTAGTTCTAGCATATCAGGGCAGTTTTCTTTGTTAATATCTTGACATATGATGAGTGGGTTCTCTTTGATCATTCCTTTCAGGTAATCCAATAATTGTAAAGTTATCTCTCCTTGATCTGTTTTCCAGGTCAGTTATTTTTCCAATGAGATATTTCAAATTTTTCCTATATTTTCATTCTTTTGACTTTGTTTTATTGTTTCTTGATGTAGTAGTCATTGGCTTCAACTTACCTAATTCTAATTTTTAAAGAATGACATTCTTCAGTGGGTTTTTTAACTCTCTTTTCCCATTTGGCCAATTCTGGTTTTTTTAAGGTGTTATTTTCTTCAGAGTTTTTGTGACTCTTTTTACCAAGTTGTTAGCTATCTTTTCAAAATTTTCTTTCTTTGCTTTCATTTCTTTACCTAATTTTTCCTATACCACTCTTATTTGGTTTTGAAAAATTTGTTTAGCTTTCCTAGGAATTCTTGTTGGACTTTTGTCCAATTTACATTTTTTTTCCTTTGAAGCTTTGCTTGTAATTGTTTTGACTTCATTGTATTCTTCAGAGTTTTTCTCGAGCTTCCCTCTCATCATAGTAGCTTTTTATGGTCATGTTCTTTTGTTGTTGTTTGCTCATTTTTTCATGGTATTTCTTGATCTGGAACTTTATGCTAATGTTGGGCTCTGTTTCTAAAATGTGGGGGCAGAAAGGGAGAAAGCTTTGTCTCAAACTTCAGGCTTTGTTTTTGCACTGCTGTTTTCAGAGCTAGTTTTGGGGGTTTGGTGCTTCCAAGGTAGTGTGATCTGGGGGGAGGTGTGGTCTCTGTTACCTTGGCCTGCAATCTGGTTCTTATCCAGAAAAGATCCCTGATCCTTTCTAATTGCAATCTATACTTCTCCCCAGGTTCCTTCTTCCTTGGGACCAGAAACAATGCTTTTTCTCAGGGTTCTTAATTCCTTAGTGCCAGAAGTGATATTGTTCCTCAGAGATCCCACTCCCTCTTGACCAAAAGTGCTCCTCTCTCTTCTTGAACTATGACTCAGAAATGGGTGTAGGCAATGGAGTTGCCAAATCGCATCTGGTCCTGCATCCAGTGCTGGATCAGGGGTATGTTGTACTCTTTTTCTGAGCAGTCATCTAGTCCTCTTTTTCTCTCTTGCTTGAGAGTTCCTCAAGTTGCTACTGCTTCTTTTACCACCACTTTGGTCCCATCAGGGGTGTTTCATTCATGTGGGCTTTGGGACAGCCTCCAATCCTATATTACAGATCTCTTTTTCCAACTTCCTACATTGTCTTAGGCTAGAGGACTGTCTCATTGTGATGTTTTATTGCCTCTACCAATCCAGAATTGAATTTGAGGCATTATTTTAAAGTCATTTGAAGGACAATGTTGAGAGAGCTCAGCTTTTTCTATCCTGCCTCTGTCCTCTTAACCCATATGTTCTTGATGCTAAGATGAGCCCTCTATCTACTATTCCCCACTGATTCCTGTCTTATAATATCATCCAAAGAAGTTGATTGAAAGGACTTCAGTAATTATTGTCTCACAGATTCTTTCTGATATTAATAAAATCTATATATGTATTACAATGAGTGTGTTACCCCATAACCCAAGTGAACTTTGATGTTTTTGCCAGGCAAGAATATCTGTTTTATTAAGTTACAGAATCAGTGAACCAAAGGTTTGTATTAACAAATTATAACTAATATATTAACAAATTAAATGAAAGCAGATGACTCCACACAGGAAATAGTTGATAGTTACTTAAAGAAAAATAATCTCATCTGATAGGGCTTGGATCAAACCAAATGGACATCCTATATGCCAATAGCAGGCCAGCCTACTGGTGAAGGAGTTCCAACCATACCCCTCAGAGAAAACTGTTTGAATGAGGAAGAGAGAGTATCTGTTTCCCCATTCCTGTTTCCCAACCAGAGGGTAACCTTGTGAACTCTGAAAGGCAGATTTGGGCTTCCCATCAGTGTTGGTAGCAAGATCAAAAGTGCCTGAGGATAAGCTAGGTACACGGAGGAAAGGTAGCTTGAGAAAGTACAACCTCTTTGGAAAGGAGAGAAGTATAGCTATGCCCTCACCAAATGCACAGACCCCCTGAGTGTAGTAGAGAAGTACACCTCAGGAAAATTCATGAGGACTCCCCAAAGGGAATAAAACAAACTTCCATTATCAAGAGCAGTAAGTTACTTTTTGGCCACATGTACTCTCCAAGTTTGAGCCCACTTTTCCCTGGACTCTGTGTTCACTTGTGGAAAAGAGTGTCACAGACTTTGGGGAGGAATCATTTTGTACCAATTGTCTCTATTATGCCCAATTACTAAGTACTCCTAACTAAAAGCTAGTTAAGTCTGGCTGATAATTAATAGAGAGCACACCAAATAAGGATTCATGAACAATAGAACCACCCGCTTCCCCTTGCCCATGACTCCCTACGCATCTCAGTGTTAGAGCCAGATCCCAGAAGGGAAAAGTAGTCAGCTGCATTCTGGGGTCCTGGCTTCCATTGTGAATGAGAATTGGGAGAGCTAGCCCAAAAGGAACACAAACATTAAGAAGACTCTTGATGAAAATATGAGGATAAAAATAGTTTCCATTTGTACTAAAATTTAAGGGCTATGAAATACTTTGAGGAAGTAATGACTATTGGTGTTGTGACTCCCATTTAAGAGACTAGAAAACTGAAGTGCAGAGAACTTAAGGGGACTTGTCCACAGTCACACAGCCAGGAAGTATCAAAGGTGGAATTCAAGCCTATGTTTCTGGTGACTTCAAGTCCAGCACTATTTTTCACTGCATCATTTGGCATTTTCTATAGCAGTTCCTATCTTTATGGTCCTATAACTTACAAAAAGATGAAAAGTATACAAGATCCAGATGTATATATTGTTTTCTCATTACAAACAAGCATTTAACTTGCTAGAGCAGCGGTTCTCAACCTTCCCAATGCTGTGACCCTTTAATACTCGTATGTGGGCATATCTGCATGTGGGCAGACCTGCCTGGAGACAGAAGAGCGGTGTCTCGGTTCCTAAGACCATGGGAACATATTTCCCATGGTCTTAGGCAACCCCTGTGACCCCTGTGAAAGGGTCATTCGACCCCCAAAGGGACCGTGACCCACAGGTTGAGAATCGCTGTGCTAAAGCAAAAATGTATCCTTAAAGATGTCAGGTAGAAAGTCGGCTGTGACATATTTCCAATGGAAACTAATATTCAAAATGTTACATTGTGGAATATCATTGAGGAAACACATGATTGCCAAAGGAGGTGTGCTGATCATGTAGCATTAGGTAGGCATAGCAGGTGAATGCTTAAGTGCCTCACTGATACTCTTTAAATGTAAGAAGACCTAGAGAAAGGCCTTAAACATATTGAGTGGGACTGTCTATGGAAGATCTATATAGATGGTAAATAATTTTTCCCATCTTCTTACACAGTATTCCCTTCCAGGAACTGTGATCCAGTCAAATTGAACTAGTCACCATTCTGCACACAGAACATTTCTCATTTCCCTTCTCTGTGCTTTTTGCTCTGTGCTTTCGCTTTCCCATGCTTAGATTGAATTCCCTCTGCACTCTGCCCTTTCCTCATAATTCATTTCTGGTCCTACCTTCTGTATGAAGCCTTCCTTGAGTTCCCTAGCCTCTGGTGCACTTCCTCCCAAAGTACCTTTTATTCAGTTTGTATATTTTATGTATTTATTGTTTCATGTATATACCTATGTCTATATTTATACCTATATCTATACCTATATGTATATCTCTCTGCATCTGCATCTGTATCTGTGTCTATATCTATGTTTATATCTAAACACACATATCCTCTCTCCTATTTTTTTTTTTAGAATGTAAACTCCTTGATGGCAGGTACAATGTTGTCTTTGTTTTCGCTATACATTGTATGTGTACAATACATACAGTGCCTTAGTGTGGTAAGCACTAAAATGCTTATTAATTGTTTAAAAACACAGATATGAATAACAAAGGATGAATATGTATGAAAGGATCGTAATTTGTATCAATGGAGAGACCATCAACATTGATGAAATAACAGATCCATTGAAAAGCTGAACATTGCTCTAGTTTTGAGGGGAGCCACATCTCCATTAACAAGTTTTAAGAATTAAAGGAAGAGGAGCAGCTAGATGGTGCAGCGAATAGAGCACCAGTCCTGGAGTCAGGAGGACCTGAGTTCAAATATGGCCTCAGATACTTGATACACTTACTAATTGTGTGACCTTGGCAAGTTACTTAACTCCATTGTCTTGCCTTCTCCCCTCCAAAAAAAGAAAAAAGAAAAAGAAAAAAAAGGAAGAAGAGATGAACATGTGGTCTTTGCATATGCTGAGTCACAAGTTTGTTGACATGTATATCAGCTCACACTAGTAATGGTTAAGCAGAAATGTGGTAGGGTGGGAGGAGGATGTGTTTTGTCTGTATCCTATGCCTAACAGTTTGTGAATCCTAGATTCAAAAGTACAAATACCAACCAAGAAAGAGGGGGTTATTAAAAAAAAAAGCAAAAAAAATTTCTTTCTGCCTTTATTTATTTTACAGTTAATTAAGTATAAAAGAACACATTTAGATTTTTTTGCTTGGTGGGTCTCAGAATTTAAACTTATTTGCTTTTTGCACTTACAGTACATGCTTACCTAAGAAGAATTTGATCAATAGTGCTTACATAATCAAAGACCCACCACACACCTGGAGAAGAAATTTCAAGAAGGCCAAACATCTGTTCAACAGACCTTCTCCCCTCCCTAGTCCTCAACTCAGGAGGACAGCCAACATCATAGAAATTCTTGGCCCAGTTCTCTCAATCAGCACTCCATAGTACATTTGGAGCAGTAGCCTTATGGAGGCTGCATCCAAAACACAAAGCCTATGCTGAAATTTAGAGAGAATTATTTTCCTGAATTCTTTATCAGTTAAGCTCTATTGTGGGAATGTGCCCTTCTACTGTACTGGGCTCCCAATTCTGATCATCCAGTATTGCTGTCTTTGATGCAGAGAGTTGTAATTCATGAGACACTAAACTTGGATTCAGGAAGATTTGTGTTCAAATCCCACTTTAGACACTCAACTATTTAGTGACTTTGATCCCAGGTAAATCACTTAATCTCTGTGGGCCTTACTTTCCTGATCTCTAAAATAAATTAATTGAACTAGATGTCCCTACAAGGTCCCATCTAAGATCCTATGCTGTACCCTAAAGAACCTTAATCATTCTATCCTAATCATTCCTATATCCTTCTGGGTCCACTTATAACCCATTTTATTCATTATCTTTCCTATTCTACTGATCCTTTGGAACTCCCCATTCAACTGTCAAGTATTTCCACCTCCACAATTTAATAGAAACTGACTCTTTGCTGAGAACATCACTCCCCTTGATATTTCTTCTTTTAGAATCTGCATTTTTTGATCACATTCCCTCCTTCTTCCTCTAAGACATTGCTTCAAGAATCATCCCTTCTCTTTTATGCATCTTCAATCTCTCCATCACCAGTGTCTTTCTACCCATATGCCTACAAATATATTTCAGTGTTTCTAATCCTAAAAATCTTTTCTTTGTTCTTCTATCCTATAAAATTACTATCCCATCTCATACTTAACCTCCTTTGCTAAAATACTTGAAAAAGTTTTTTTTTTCACTTGAAGCCTCCACTGTCCCATTACTCACTTTCCTCTCAAAATCTATGATTAGGTTTCTATCCTTACCACTCTACTGAAGTTTTCTCTCAAAGGTCACCAATGGCTTCCCAATTATGAAATCACAATCTTTTAAAAATCTTTATCCTTTTGAATACTCTCTCTTTTGGTATAGTCTTTCCTATCTTGACACCAGGTATATGAGACTCTTTTGGTTTTCCTCCTATTTTTTAATTGTTCTGTTTCGTTTACTGAATTCCTTTCCCTTCCCTTCCTTTACCTTCCCTTTCTTTCCCTTCCCTTCCCTTCCCTACCCTACTCTGCCCTTCCCTGCTCTGCCCTGCCCTGCCCTGCCTTGCCCTGCCCTTTTTCTCCCCTCCTCTCCCCTCCCCTTCCTTCTGTTCATTGCAAGTGAAATTTGACAAAGGTAGATTGAGGCACATTTTCTCTGAGCAAGATAATATTTTATTCATACAGACACAACCTGCCAATAGAATGGGTCAATTCCTTGCCTCAGTTTAGCCAAAGACCCATATATGGGGACTCAGTTTCTTTTTAAAAGATTAGAACAAAGAACAGAACAGGGTAGGTACAGAAATAACATATGTGGTTAGAAGGTTTGGTGACATCATGGGGTTGAGAGCAACAAGATTAATTACATAATTGTGGTGGGGAACAATAAGATTGATTGGAAGTTGGGAATGAGGGACTAGCAACCTCTTTACCCCCTTCCTTTCAGTGACTAAAGATAGTGAGCCAGACTTCTTTGAACAGCAAATCAGAACTCCTTAACAGATCGCTTGGTAGTGTATAGATACTAGACTCCCTGGTGTCCACTTGCAATCCTTAAGGATAGCAGATTTCCTTGAGGCAAGAATAGAACAGTGATTAATAAGAGAACTGAGGTTCCTAAAATTAACTCATTATAGGCCAGCTGCAGTTCTGAACTCAGTTCAGAGGCAACGAACCATGACTCAATTAATTGTAAATAGGATCAATAAAAATGATGTGGAATCAACTTAATCTTCTCACCTTGCTCTCTATTTAAAAAGGGATTTGAAGTAAGGGAACTGGTCCCTTTTGCAAAGAAGGATAAAATAATTGGACATATCCAGAATACTATTTTAAATTTCCAGACCTACTTCTATCTGAATAAGATGATTAAGGTATTTTATATGTAGGGAATGTGTCCACTGGGAAAGGTTTTGATTTCATTGCTAGCAAGTGTAGATTATTTGGATGCAAAAATGGCATGACAAAAAGGAGCAGGCAAGCTATGTGTTGGCCCTGGCAACCATTCCTCAGCCTTTAACTTTTCCTGCATTAGACACCACGATCAAATCCAACCAGATCTAGCAGTTTTGGTGAAAAAACCAACCCTATACTGTCACCCTGGCAACATGGTACCCATGGACACACTCCCTAAATATTTACCTTATTTTTTTAATAGAGAGACAGCATATTATGAAGAAAAGGGAATTAGTCTAAAAACCTGAAAAATGGGTTCCAGCCCTACTTCTGACACATACGGTTACATGAACCTAAGCAAATCACAGCGTCTAGGTTGTTGGTGTCAAATCCAGATATAAATGAGGTTCACTAAACCAGACATAAGAATCCCTTCATGTTGACTTAATTTTAAAGTGCAAAGTTATCTATGTTTTATAATAATTTTATTTATTTATTTTTTATTTAAAAAAATAACAATTATTTTATATTTATTATTTTATTACAGTATTTTTATTTATTTTGTTAAATATTTCCCAACTACATTTTAATCTGATTCAAGCTGCATTTGGGAATATTGCAGGCCACGTGTTGGGCAGCTCTGCTCTAGGTAACTAAGTCTATAGGTTACAGAGAAAGTGTTGATTTGCATTGGGTAGAGGGAGTTCCCTTATGTGGCTATTCATTATACCAATAAAATAAGAGATTTAGCCTCTATCCTTATTTTTAAAGGAATTTTTTTTAATATTGAAATTCTTACCAAATTTGAATGTTTATTTAGGAGGCCAGAGACATTCAATTTTGATAAGATTTTCAACATTAAGAACCCTCTTTAAGGGATGACTAGGTGGCGCGGTGAATAGAGCACCAGCCCTGAAGTCAGGAGGACCTGAATTCAAATTCAGCCTCAGACACTTACCACAAAAAACTAGCTGTGTGACCTTGGGTAAGTCACTTAACCCCAAATGCCCTACCTTCCCCCTCCAAAAAAAAAGGCAAAAAAAAAAAAAAGAAGCTTCTTTAAAATATAGGGAATAGGGGTGGCTAGGTGGCGCAGTGAATAGAGCACCAGCCCTAGAGTCAGGAGGACCTGAGTTCAAATCTGACCTCAGATACTTAACATACAAACTAGCCATGTGACCTTGGGTAAGTCACTTAACCCCAATTGCCTTACCTTCCCCCCAAAAAAAAGATATATATATATATATATATATAATATATATATATATATATATATATATATATACATATATATGTATATGTATAGGAACAAAATCTATGAATAAATTCATATAAGCTGGGCAGCATAAGGTAATACTGTGGTAAATGAATCCCAACTAATTCTTGGTTTTGTTCCTGTGGACTACTCTGTTAAAGGTTCTACGCATTAAATGGAGCAGACTGTGGTGGTTAGAAATGAATGGTGATGGTTTAAAATGGCTTTTCAAAAATATGCCCAAAGCTTATTACATCTGCCTAATTCTACTTTTCTCCCAGGTGTTATTCTGCTGTTCTCCCAGATATAGAAAAGAATAGAACACCAAGAAATTGTGACTCAATCAAGGCCACATAAGGCTTTTATAAAAGCTGGGAATGTGATTTACCTACTTCCTGCCTTCCTTTTCTCCTTACAAAAACATTACCTCATTTTATGTTTATTTAATTAAATGATTAACCAATATATTAATTTGTTAGAGACACCTACGTGGTGCAGTGGATAGAGTAATGGACCAGGAATCAAAAATCTTTGTTCAGTCGTGTCTAATTCTTCATAAAACCATTTGGGTTTTCTTGGCAATGCTACTGAAGTGCTTTGCCTTCTCTGAGCCTTCTCTGGCTCATTTTTATAGATAAGGATACAGAGGCAAACAGGGTCAAATGACTTGCCCAGGGTCACACAGCTAGTTAAATATCTGAGGCAAGATTTGAACTTCAGGCTTGCTGACTCCAGGCTCTATCTATCGTGCCACCTGGATTCCTGGAGGAATCAAGAACACCTGAGTATGAACCTTTCCCAAGACACTGGGCAAACCACTTATCCTCTCTCTGCCTCTATTCTTCATCTGTAAGAATGACCCTAACAATAACACTTTCTTCGCAGGATTGTTAAGGATAAAATGAGATAATGATTATCTGCAAACCTGTATAAATGCTAACTACAACAATAATGTATTAATATTAATTATTGTATTTATCATTATTCCTTCCTGATAAAAACTGAAAGAAGGAAGAAAAGAGAATTTTTATTACCCTTCTAGATAAAGGCCTTTGTCTCTGTAAGAGTAGAACTTTCTTTACTACTTCTTGTGACATTATTTCCAAACCACATGAGGATGTCTACGCCAAGCATGTAAAGATGTCCTCCAGCAGAATGAATGAATGAGAACAATTGATTCCAATGGCCATGAAGGAGGCTGAAATGGGTGCTGTGGAGCACTTAGAGCTTGATCAAGCATTGAAGATGCCAAGGCCATCCACTGCATCCCAAGCCATCCCCAGTCATCCTGACTTTTGTCCTGCCACTGGACATTGATGACTGGAGGAGAGAGCGAGGCTCATGACTTTGCATAACTCTGCTTTGCTTAAATCCAATTCATGCACAAGTCAAGACATCACTACACAATGTAATTGCTATTCTTCTAAAGCAGTGGTTCTCAACCTTCCTAATGCTGCAAACCTTTAATACTTGTATGTCGGCATATCTGCATGTGGGTGGACCTGCCTGGAGACGGATAGAGGAGCGGTGTCTTGGTTCCTAAGACCATGGTAAATATGTTTTTTTCGATGGTCTTATGTGACTCCTGTGATCGCTGTGAAAGGGTCGTTCAACCTCCAAAGCGGTTGCAACCCACAGGTTGAGAACCGGATGAACTACAACATTCTCAAACTATGACTCACTTCTCGTCTAAACTCCACAAAATTATGAATGGAGTTCTGTGTGTGTATGTGTGTGTCATCCTCATTCTTCTTCCAGCGTCCCTCCTTTTTTCTTTCTAGTTATTGTCCAGAATCTTGAAAACTCACCTGTTATTAATATCCTGCTCCACACTTCTTGTCCTATAATCAGTTTAACTTTTTGATTATACTTATCCTTCATCTTGTAGCCCTGACAGAAGTGTGTGCATAAGTTTGAGATGCATGGGGTACAATCTGTTTCTGTTTAATCTTTTCAAAAAGTGTGATATGGTGGAAACAGTGAAGAATTTAGAATTGAAAGATCTGAGTTTCCACTTACTACCTGTGTGACCTTGGACAAGTCACTTACTTTCTCTAGACCTGCTTCCTCATCTATAAAATGAGGGCTAGATTAATGATCCTATGGATAAGTTTAGGTTTTATGGTCCCTTGGTAGCAATAGGTCCTGCTCTACTTGCCCAATTGGTGAAGTAGTCCTGGAGTTGATATGAAGACCAAGTGGTATTGAGACCTCCTGATTTCTAGAGCCCTGATGCAATCCCTACTTTAGTCCATCTCACCTTGGAGTATGCTCTCCTTGACCAATTCTTTCCAAGTAGGAGACATGCTCATAAGTTTCTTTGATCAGAGTTTTGTGTCATTTGGGTCTACAGTTAAGGATGAGACCTATACATGTCCTGTAGTTAATGCCCATGAAACAGGATCTAATAGCACCATACCATACCAGATAAGGGTTGTCTCTGCAAAGAAAACAAAAGGTTCTTCCTACCACATGTTGTCTGATTTTTCTCTTCTTCAAATACGATGTTGGGTTTTTTTTCTTTTTGGAGGGGGAGAAGGAAGGGCAATTGGGGTTAAGTGACTTGTTCAAGGTCGCACAGCTAGTAAGTGTTAAGTGTCTGAGGTTGGGTTTGAACTCAGTTCTTCCTGACTCCAGGACTGGTGCTCTATTCACTGAGCTACCTAGTTACCCCTAAATACAATGTTAAAGTAAATTCTGACGCACAATACTTGAGGGTAACTTAGATCACCAATGCCCAACTCCTACTAGATGGAAAGAGGAGATATAAAACAGTTCCCTTAAAATTAGAAATAAAATCTTTATTGTGGTTGTTGTTTTTCATTGTTCAGTTGTATCTGACTTTTCTTAACCCCACTGGGGATTTTCTTGACAGAGAAGCCGGAGTGGTTTGTCATTTCCTTCTCCAGCTCATTTTACAGATGAGGAAACTGAAGCAAACAGGGCTAAGTGACTTGCCCAGGGTCACACAGCTACAAAGTGTCTGAGGCTGGATTTCACTTCAGGACTTCCTGACTCCAGGCCTGACCCTCTATCTACTGCTCTGCCTAACTGCCTCTCTATCTTAGAAGTTCTGTCAAATTGTAATTGAATTTCTTAGTTTCTGTCTCTGTCCCTTCTTCAAATTTGAGAACTAAAAGGTGATTTAATGTAATGGAATAATTTATTTACTTATTTATTTTGGATTTTTCTTTTTTGTTAAATTTACATATTTTTTAAAATTTACTTTTAGGTTACCAGATTCAGTTCCACAATCCCTTGAGTCTCAGATTTTCTCTCCTCCCTTCTTCCCCCCCCCCCCCACCATGGTGGCATGCAATCATGTAT
>JAQQSV010001599.1:27115-40856 GCA_028646515.1 Pseudochirops corinnae
AAATTTGAAGAAGGGACAGAGACAGAAACTAAGAAATTCAATTACAATTTGACAGAACTTCTAAGATAGAGAGGCAGTTAGGCAGAGCAGTAGATAGAGGGTCAGGCCTGGAGTCAGGAAGTCCTGAAGTGAAATCCAGCCTCAGACACTTTGTAGCTGTGTGACCCTGGGCAAGTCACTTAGCCCTGTTTGCTTCAGTTTCCTCATCTGTAAAATGAGCTGGAGAAGGAAATGACAAACCACTCCGGCTTCTCTGTCAAGAAAATCCCCAGTGGGGTTAAGAAAAGTCAGATACAACTGAACAATGAAAAACAACAACCACAATAAAGATTTTATTTCTAATTTTAAGGGAACTGTTTTATATCTCCTCTTTCCATCTAGTAGGAGTTGGGCATTGGTGATCTAAGTTACCCTCAAGTATTGTGCGTCAGAATTTACTTTAACATTGTATTTAGGGGTAACTAGGTAGCTCAGTGAATAGAGCACCAGTCCTGGAGTCAGGAAGAACTGAGTTCAAACCCAACCTCAGACACTTAACACTTACTAGCTGTGCGACCTTGAACAAGTCACTTAACCCCAATTGCCCTTCCTTCTCCCCCTCCAAAAAGAAAAAAAACCCAACATCGTATTTGAAGAAGAGAAAAATCAGACAACATGTGGTAGGAAGAACCTTTTGTTTTCTTTGCAGAGACAACCCTTATCTGGTATGGTATGGTGCTATTAGATCCTGTTTCATGGGCATTAACTACAGGACATGTATAGGTCTCATCCTTAACTGTAGACCCAAATGACACAAAACTCTGATCAAAGAAACTTATGAGCATGTCTCCTACTTGGAAAGAATTGGTCAAGGAGAGCATACTCCAAGGTGAGATGGACTAAAGTAGGGATTGCATCAGGGCTCTAGAAATCAGGAGGTCTCAATACCACTTGGTCTTCATATCAACTCCAGGACTACTTCACCAATTGGGCAAGTAGAGCAGGACCTATTGCTACCAAGGGACCATAAAACCTAAACTTATCCATAGGATCATTAATCTAGCCCTCATTTTATAGATGAGGAAGCAGGTCTAGAGAAAGTAAGTGACTTGTCCAAGGTCACACAGGTAGTAAGTGGAAACTCAGATCTTTCAATTCTAAATTCTTCACTGTTTCCACCATATCACACTTTTTGAAAAGATTAAACAGAAACAGATTGTACCCCATGCATCTCAAACTTATGCACACACTTCTGTCAGGGCTACAAGATGAAGGATAAGTATAATCAAAAAGTTAAACTGATTATAGGACAAGAAGTGTGGAGCAGGATATTAATAACAGGTGAGTTTTCAAGATTCTGGACAATAACTAGAAAGAAAAAAGGAGGGACGCTGGAAGAAGAATGAGGATGACACACACATACACACACAGAACTCCATTCATAATTTTGTGGAGTTTAGACGAGAAGTGAGTCATAGTTTGAGAATGTTGTAGTTCATCCGGTTCTCAACCTGTGGGTTGCAACCGCTTTGGAGGTTGAACGACCCTTTCACAGCGATCACAGGAGTCACATAAGACCATCGAAAAAAACATATTTACCATGGTCTTAGGAACCAAGACACCGCTCCTCTATCCGTCTCCAGGCAGGTCCACCCACATGCAGATATGCCGACATACAAGTATTAAAGGTTTGCAGCATTAGGAAGGTTGAGAACCACTGCTTTAGAAGAATAGCAATTACATTGTGTAGTGATGTCTTGACTTGTGCATGAATTGGATTTAAGCAAAGCAGAGTTATGCAAAGTCATGAGCCTCGCTCTCTCCTCCAGTCATCAATGTCCAGTGGCAGGACAAAAGTCAGGATGACTGGGGATGGCTTGGGATGCAGTGGATGGCCTTGGCATCTTCAATGCTTGATCAAGCTCTAAGTGCTCCACAGCACCCATTTCAGCCTCCTTCATGGCCATTGGAATCAATTGTTCTCATTCATTCATTCTGCTGGAGGACATCTTTACATGCTTGGCGTAGACATCCTCATGTGGTTTGGAAATAATGTCACAAGAAGTAGTAAAGAAAGTTCTACTCTTACAGAGACAAAGGCCTTTATCTAGAAGGGTAATAAAAATTCTCTTTTCTTCCTTCTTTCAGTTTTTATCAGGAAGGAATAATGATAAATACAATAATTAATATTAATACATTATTGTTGTAGTTAGCATTTATACAGGTTTGCAGATAATCATTATCTCATTTTATCCTTAACAATCCTGCGAAGAAAGTGTTATTGTTAGGGTCATTCTTACAGATGAAGAATAGAGGCAGAGAGAGGATAAGTGGTTTGCCCAGTGTCTTGGGAAAGGTTCATACTCAGGTGTTCTTGATTCCTCCAGGAATCCAGGTGGCACGATAGATAGAGCCTGGAGTCAGCAAGCCTGAAGTTCAAATCTTGCCTCAGATATTTAACTAGCTGTGTGACCCTGGGCAAGTCATTTGACCCTGTTTGCCTCTGTATCCTTATCTATAAAAATGAGCCAGAGAAGGCTCAGAGAAGGCAAAGCACTTCAGTAGCATTGCCAAGAAAACCCAAATGGTTTTATGAAGAATTAGACACGACTGAACAAAGATTTTTGATTCCTGGTCCATTACTCTATCCACTGCACCACGTAGGTGTCTCTAACAAATTAATATATTGGTTAATCATTTAATTAAATAAACATAAAATGAGGTAATGTTTTTGTAAGGAGAAAAGGAAGGCAGGAAGTAGGTAAATCACATTCCCAGCTTTTATAAAAGCCTTATGTGGCCTTGATTGAGTCACAATTTCTTGGTGTTCTATTCTTTTCTATATCTGGGAGAACAGCAGAATAACACCTGGGAGAAAAGTAGAATTAGGCAGATGTAATAAGCTTTGGGCATATTTTTGAAAAGCCATTTTAAACCATCACCATTCATTTCTAACCACCACAGTCTGCTCCATTTAATGCGTAGAACCTTTAACAGAGTAGTCCACAGGAACAAAACCAAGAATTAGTTGGGATTCATTTACCACAGTATTACCTTATGCTGCCCAGCTTATATGAATTTATTCATAGATTTTGTTCCTATACATATACATATATATGTATATATATATATATATATATATATATATATTATATATATATATATATATATATCTTTTTTTTGGGGGGAAGGTAAGGCAATTGGGGTTAAGTGACTTACCCAAGGTCACATGGCTAGTTTGTATGTTAAGTATCTGAGGTCAGATTTGAACTCAGGTCCTCCTGACTCTAGGGCTGGTGCTCTATTCACTGCGCCACCTAGCCACCCCTATTCCCTATATTTTAAAGAAGCTTCTTTTTTTTTTTTTTGCCTTTTTTTTTGGAGGGGGAAGGTAGGGCATTTGGGGTTAAGTGACTTACCCAAGGTCACACAGCTAGTTTTTTGTGGTAAGTGTCTGAGGCTGAATTTGAATTCAGGTCCTCCTGACTTCAGGGCTGGTGCTCTATTCACCGCGCCACCTAGTCATCCCTTAAAGAGGGTTCTTAATGTTGAAAATCTTATCAAAATTGAATGTCTCTGGCCTCCTAAATAAACATTCAAATTTGGTAAGAATTTCAATATTAAAAAAAATTCCTTTAAAAATAAGGATAGAGGCTAAATCTCTTATTTTATTGGTATAATGAATAGCCACATAAGGGAACTCCCTCTACCCAATGCAAATCAACACTTTCTCTGTAACCTATAGACTTAGTTACCTAGAGCAGAGCTGCCCAACACGTGGCCTGCAATATTCCCAAATGCAGCTTGAATCAGATTAAAATGTAGTTGGGAAATATTTAACAAAATAAATAAAAATACTGTAATAAAATAATAAATATAAAATAATTGTTATTTTTTTAAATAAAAAATAAATAAATAAAATTATTATAAAACATAGATAACTTTGCACTTTAAAATTAAGTCAACATGAAGGGATTCTTATGTCTGGTTTAGTGAACCTCATTTATATCTGGATTTGACACCAACAACCTAGACGCTGTGATTTGCTTAGGTTCATGTAACCGTATGTGTCAGAAGTAGGGCTGGAACCCATTTTTCAGGTTTTTAGACTAATTCCCTTTTCTTCATAATATGCTGTCTCTCTATTAAAAAAATAAGGTAAATATTTAGGGAGTGTGTCCATGGGTACCATGTTGCCAGGGTGACAGTATAGGGTTGGTTTTTTCACCAAAACTGCTAGATCTGGTTGGATTTGATCGTGGTGTCTAATGCAGGAAAAGTTAAAGGCTGAGGAATGGTTGCCAGGGCCAACACATAGCTTGCCTGCTCCTTTTTGTCATGCCATTTTTGCATCCAAATAATCTACACTTGCTAGCAATGAAATCAAAACCTTTCCCAGTGGACACATTCCCTACATATAAAATACCTTAATCATCTTATTCAGATAGAAGTAGGTCTGGAAATTTAAAATAGTATTCTGGATATGTCCAATTATTTTATCCTTCTTTGCAAAAGGGACCAGTTCCCTTACTTCAAATCCCTTTTTAAATAGAGAGCAAGGTGAGAAGATTAAGTTGATTCCACATCATTTTTATTGATCCTATTTACAATTAATTGAGTCATGGTTCGTTGCCTCTGAACTGAGTTCAGAACTGCAGCTGGCCTATAATGAGTTAATTTTAGGAACCTCAGTTCTCTTATTAATCACTGTTCTATTCTTGCCTCAAGGAAATCTGCTATCCTTAAGGATTGCAAGTGGACACCAGGGAGTCTAGTATCTATACACTACCAAGCGATCTGTTAAGGAGTTCTGATTTGCTGTTCAAAGAAGTCTGGCTCACTATCTTTAGTCACTGAAAGGAAGGGGGTAAAGAGGTTGCTAGTCCCTCATTCCCAACTTCCAATCAATCTTATTGTTCCCCACCACAATTATGTAATTAATCTTGTTGCTCTCAACCCCATGATGTCACCAAACCTTCTAACCACATATGTTATTTCTGTACCTACCCTGTTCTGTTCTTTGTTCTAATCTTTTAAAAAGAAACTGAGTCCCCATATATGGGTCTTTGGCTAAACTGAGGCAAGGAATTGACCCATTCTATTGGCAGGTTGTGTCTGTATGAATAAAATATTATCTTGCTCAGAGAAAATGTGCCTCAATCTACCTTTGTCAAATTTCACTTGCAATGAACAGAAGGAAGGGGAGGGGAGAGGAGGGGAGAAAAAGGGCAGGGCAAGGCAGGGCAGGGCAGGGCAGAGCAGGGAAGGGCAGAGTAGGGTAGGGAAGGGAAGGGAAGGGAAAGAAAGGGAAGGTAAAGGAAGGGAAGGGAAAGGAATTCAGTAAACGAAACAGAACAATTAAAAAATAGGAGGAAAACCAAAAGAGTCTCATATACCTGGTGTCAAGATAGGAAAGACTATACCAAAAGAGAGAGTATTCAAAAGGATAAAGATTTTTAAAAGATTGTGATTTCATAATTGGGAAGCCATTGGTGACCTTTGAGAGAAAACTTCAGTAGAGTGGTAAGGATAGAAACCTAATCATAGATTTTGAGAGGAAAGTGAGTAATGGGACAGTGGAGGCTTCAAGTGAAAAAAAAAACTTTTTCAAGTATTTTAGCAAAGGAGGTTAAGTATGAGATGGGATAGTAATTTTATAGGATAGAAGAACAAAGAAAAGATTTTTAGGATTAGAAACACTGAAATATATTTGTAGGCATATGGGTAGAAAGACACTGGTGATGGAGAGATTGAAGATGCATAAAAGAGAAGGGATGATTCTTGAAGCAATGTCTTAGAGGAAGAAGGAGGGAATGTGATCAAAAAATGCAGATTCTAAAAGAAGAAATATCAAGGGGAGTGATGTTCTCAGCAAAGAGTCAGTTTCTATTAAATTGTGGAGGTGGAAATACTTGACAGTTGAATGGGGAGTTCCAAAGGATCAGTAGAATAGGAAAGATAATGAATAAAATGGGTTATAAGTGGACCCAGAAGGATATAGGAATGATTAGGATAGAATGATTAAGGTTCTTTAGGGTACAGCATAGGATCTTAGATGGGACCTTGTAGGGACATCTAGTTCAATTAATTTATTTTAGAGATCAGGAAAGTAAGGCCCACAGAGATTAAGTGATTTACCTGGGATCAAAGTCACTAAATAGTTGAGTGTCTAAAGTGGGATTTGAACACAAATCTTCCTGAATCCAAGTTTAGTGTCTCATGAATTACAACTCTCTGCATCAAAGACAGCAATACTGGATGATCAGAATTGGGAGCCCAGTACAGTAGAAGGGCACATTCCCACAATAGAGCTTAACTGATAAAGAATTCAGGAAAATAATTCTCTCTAAATTTCAGCATAGGCTTTGTGTTTTGGATGCAGCCTCCATAAGGCTACTGCTCCAAATGTACTATGGAGTGCTGATTGAGAGAACTGGGCCAAGAATTTCTATGATGTTGGCTGTCCTCCTGAGTTGAGGACTAGGGAGGGGAGAAGGTCTGTTGAACAGATGTTTGGCCTTCTTGAAATTTCTTCTCCAGGTGTGTGGTGGGTCTTTGATTATGTAAGCACTATTGATCAAATTCTTCTTAGGTAAGCATGTACTGTAAGTGCAAAAAGCAAATAAGTTTAAATTCTGAGACCCACCAAGCAAAAAAATCTAAATGTGTTCTTTTATACTTAATTAACTGTAAAATAAATAAAGGCAGAAAGAAATTTTTTTTGCTTTTTTTTTTAATAACCCCCTCTTTCTTGGTTGGTATTTGTACTTTTGAATCTAGGATTCACAAACTGTTAGGCATAGGATACAGACAAAACACATCCTCCTCCCACCCTACCACATTTCTGCTTAACCATTACTAGTGTGAGCTGATATACATGTCAACAAACTTGTGACTCAGCATATGCAAAGACCACATGTTCATCTCTTCTTCCTTTTTTTTCTTTTTCTTTTTTCTTTTTTTGGAGGGGAGAAGGCAAGACAATGGAGTTAAGTAACTTGCCAAGGTCACACAATTAGTAAGTGTATCAAGTATCTGAGGCCATATTTGAACTCAGGTCCTCCTGACTCCAGGACTGGTGCTCTATTCGCTGCACCATCTAGCTGCTCCTCTTCCTTTAATTCTTAAAACTTGTTAATGGAGATGTGGCTCCCCTCAAAACTAGAGCAATGTTCAGCTTTTCAATGGATCTGTTATTTCATCAATGTTGATGGTCTCTCCATTGATACAAATTACGATCCTTTCATACATATTCATCCTTTGTTATTCATATCTGTGTTTTTAAACAATTAATAAGCATTTTAGTGCTTACCACACTAAGGCACTGTATGTATTGTACACATACAATGTATAGCGAAAACAAAGACAACATTGTACCTGCCATCAAGGAGTTTACATTCTAAAAAAAAAAATAGGAGAGAGGATATGTGTGTTTAGATATAAACATAGATATAGACACAGATACAGATGCAGATGCAGAGAGATATACATATAGGTATAGATATAGGTATAAATATAGACATAGGTATATACATGAAACAATAAATACATAAAATATACAAACTGAATAAAAGGTACTTTGGGAGGAAGTGCACCAGAGGCTAGGGAACTCAAGGAAGGCTTCATACAGAAGGTAGGACCAGAAATGAATTATGAGGAAAGGGCAGAGTGCAGAGGGAATTCAATCTAAGCATGGGAAAGCGAAAGCACAGAGCAAAAAGCACAGAGAAGGGAAATGAGAAATGTTCTGTGTGCAGAATGGTGACTAGTTCAATTTGACTGGATCACAGTTCCTGGAAGGGAATACTGTGTAAGAAGATGGGAAAAATTATTTACCATCTATATAGATCTTCCATAGACAGTCCCACTCAATATGTTTAAGGCCTTTCTCTAGGTCTTCTTACATTTAAAGAGTATCAGTGAGGCACTTAAGCATTCACCTGCTATGCCTACCTAATGCTACATGATCAGCACACCTCCTTTGGCAATCATGTGTTTCCTCAATGATATTCCACAATGTAACATTTTGAATATTAGTTTCCATTGGAAATATGTCACAGCCGACTTTCTACCTGACATCTTTAAGGATACATTTTTGCTTTAGCACAGCGATTCTCAACCTGTGGGTCACGGTCCCTTTGGGGGTCGAATGACCCTTTCACAGGGGTCACAGGGGTTGCCTAAGACCATGGGAAATATGTTCCCATGGTCTTAGGAACCGAGACACCGCTCTTCTGTCTCCAGGCAGGTCTGCCCACATGCAGATATGCCCACATACGAGTATTAAAGGGTCACAGCATTGGGAAGGTTGAGAACCGCTGCTCTAGCAAGTTAAATGCTTGTTTGTAATGAGAAAACAATATATACATCTGGATCTTGTATACTTTTCATCTTTTTGTAAGTTATAGGACCATAAAGATAGGAACTGCTATAGAAAATGCCAAATGATGCAGTGAAAAATAGTGCTGGACTTGAAGTCACCAGAAACATAGGCTTGAATTCCACCTTTGATACTTCCTGGCTGTGTGACTGTGGACAAGTCCCCTTAAGTTCTCTGCACTTCAGTTTTCTAGTCTCTTAAATGGGAGTCACAACACCAATAGTCATTACTTCCTCAAAGTATTTCATAGCCCTTAAATTTTAGTACAAATGGAAACTATTTTTATCCTCATATTTTCATCAAGAGTCTTCTTAATGTTTGTGTTCCTTTTGGGCTAGCTCTCCCAATTCTCATTCACAATGGAAGCCAGGACCCCAGAATGCAGCTGACTACTTTTCCCTTCTGGGATCTGGCTCTAACACTGAGATGCGTAGGGAGTCATGGGCAAGGGGAAGCGGGTGGTTCTATTGTTCATGAATCCTTATTTGGTGTGCTCTCTATTAATTATCAGCCAGACTTAACTAGCTTTTAGTTAGGAGTACTTAGTAATTGGGCATAATAGAGACAATTGGTACAAAATGATTCCTCCCCAAAGTCTGTGACACTCTTTTCCACAAGTGAACACAGAGTCCAGGGAAAAGTGGGCTCAAACTTGGAGAGTACATGTGGCCAAAAAGTAACTTACTGCTCTTGATAATGGAAGTTTGTTTTATTCCCTTTGGGGAGTCCTCATGAATTTTCCTGAGGTGTACTTCTCTACTACACTCAGGGGGTCTGTGCATTTGGTGAGGGCATAGCTATACTTCTCTCCTTTCCAAAGAGGTTGTACTTTCTCAAGCTACCTTTCCTCCGTGTACCTAGCTTATCCTCAGGCACTTTTGATCTTGCTACCAACACTGATGGGAAGCCCAAATCTGCCTTTCAGAGTTCACAAGGTTACCCTCTGGTTGGGAAACAGGAATGGGGAAACAGATACTCTCTCTTCCTCATTCAAACAGTTTTCTCTGAGGGGTATGGTTGGAACTCCTTCACCAGTAGGCTGGCCTGCTATTGGCATATAGGATGTCCATTTGGTTTGATCCAAGCCCTATCAGATGAGATTATTTTTCTTTAAGTAACTATCAACTATTTCCTGTGTGGAGTCATCTGCTTTCATTTAATTTGTTAATATATTAGTTATAATTTGTTAATACAAACCTTTGGTTCACTGATTCTGTAACTTAATAAAACAGATATTCTTGCCTGGCAAAAACATCAAAGTTCACTTGGGTTATGGGGTAACACACTCATTGTAATACATATATAGATTTTATTAATATCAGAAAGAATCTGTGAGACAATAATTACTGAAGTCCTTTCAATCAACTTCTTTGGATGATATTATAAGACAGGAATCAGTGGGGAATAGTAGATAGAGGGCTCATCTTAGCATCAAGAACATATGGGTTAAGAGGACAGAGGCAGGATAGAAAAAGCTGAGCTCTCTCAACATTGTCCTTCAAATGACTTTAAAATAATGCCTCAAATTCAATTCTGGATTGGTAGAGGCAATAAAACATCACAATGAGACAGTCCTCTAGCCTAAGACAATGTAGGAAGTTGGAAAAAGAGATCTGTAATATAGGATTGGAGGCTGTCCCAAAGCCCACATGAATGAAACACCCCTGATGGGACCAAAGTGGTGGTAAAAGAAGCAGTAGCAACTTGAGGAACTCTCAAGCAAGAGAGAAAAAGAGGACTAGATGACTGCTCAGAAAAAGAGTACAACATACCCCTGATCCAGCACTGGATGCAGGACCAGATGCGATTTGGCAACTCCATTGCCTACACCCATTTCTGAGTCATAGTTCAAGAAGAGAGAGGAGCACTTTTGGTCAAGAGGGAGTGGGATCTCTGAGGAACAATATCACTTCTGGCACTAAGGAATTAAGAACCCTGAGAAAAAGCATTGTTTCTGGTCCCAAGGAAGAAGGAACCTGGGGAGAAGTATAGATTGCAATTAGAAAGGATCAGGGATCTTTTCTGGATAAGAACCAGATTGCAGGCCAAGGTAACAGAGACCACACCTCCCCCCAGATCACACTACCTTGGAAGCACCAAACCCCCAAAACTAGCTCTGAAAACAGCAGTGCAAAAACAAAGCCTGAAGTTTGAGACAAAGCTTTCTCCCTTTCTGCCCCCACATTTTAGAAACAGAGCCCAACATTAGCATAAAGTTCCAGATCAAGAAATACCATGAAAAAATGAGCAAACAACAACAAAAGAACATGACCATAAAAAGCTACTATGATGAGAGGGAAGCTCGAGAAAAACTCTGAAGAATACAATGAAGTCAAAACAATTACAAGCAAAGCTTCAAAGGAAAAAAAATGTAAATTGGACAAAAGTCCAACAAGAATTCCTAGGAAAGCTAAACAAATTTTTCAAAACCAAATAAGAGTGGTATAGGAAAAATTAGGTAAAGAAATGAAAGCAAAGAAAGAAAATTTTGAAAAGATAGCTAACAACTTGGTAAAAAGAGTCACAAAAACTCTGAAGAAAATAACACCTTAAAAAAACCAGAATTGGCCAAATGGGAAAAGAGAGTTAAAAAACCCACTGAAGAATGTCATTCTTTAAAAATTAGAATTAGGTAAGTTGAAGCCAATGACTACTACATCAAGAAACAATAAAACAAAGTCAAAAGAATGAAAATATAGGAAAAATTTGAAATATCTCATTGGAAAAATAACTGACCTGGAAAACAGATCAAGGAGAGATAACTTTACAATTATTGGATTACCTGAAAGGAATGATCAAAGAGAACCCACTCATCATATGTCAAGATATTAACAAAGAAAACTGCCCTGATATGCTAGAACTAGAGGCCAAAATAAAAATTGAAAGAATTTACTAATCACCACCTGAAAGAGATCCCAAAATGAAAATTTCAAGGAATTTTAGAGCCAAATTCTAGAGCTTCCAGATCAAAGCGTCCAAAAAAATAATCATTCAAATACTGTGGAGCCACAGTCAGAATCACCCATCTAATAGGTACCACATTAAAGGAGCTGAGGACTCATAAACATGATATTCCAGAAGACAAAAGAGCTAGGATTACCACCAATAACAACCTACCCAGGAAAAAAAAAATATTATAATCATTTGAAGGGAAAAAGAGATATTTAATGAAATACAGAGGACTTTCAAATATTCGTAATGAAAAGACCAGAGCTGAATAGAAAATTTGATCTTCAAACACAAGATTCAAGAGCATAAAATTGTAAACATGAAAGAGAAATCATAAAGGACTCAATATGGTTAAAGTGTTTACCCTTCCAAATATGAAGAAGACACATGTATCTTCTAAGAAATTTATCATTCTTAGGGCAATCAAAAGGATTCTACATAGAAAGAGGGTGTAGGAGCAAGTTGATTATGATGGGATGATGTAAAAAAAAAAAAGTAGATAGGAAAGAAATAGGTATGCCCTGGGAGAAGGAGAAGGGGAGAGAAAGAATGCGGGAAATTATCTTACATAAAAGAGATGTACAAGAAATACTTTTTACAGTGGAAGGCGAAATGGAAGGGGAGAGGGTTAATGTTTGAACCTCAACTAAATTGGTTAAAAAAGGGGGAAATATAGATATATAGATACACTCAATTAGTAATAGAAATCTATCTTACCCAATAGGAAAGTAGGAAGAAAAGGGGAAAAGAGAAAAGAGGCTGAGGAGGGAGGGCTTATAAAAGAGATGGCAGATAAAAGAAAACAGTGGTCAGAAGTGAAACAGAAGTCAGAGGAGAGACAGAATATAATGGGAAGGGAAATGTATAGTCGGTGATTATAATTGTGAATGTGAATGGGATGAATTTACTCATAAAATGGAAGCAGGTAACAGAATGGAATAGAATCCAGAATCCAGCAATATTATTTACAAGAAACAGACTTGAAAAAGAGAGAGACACACACAAAGTTAAAATAAGGGGCTAGAGAAGAATCTATTTTGCTTCAGCTGAAGTTTAAAAAAAAAGCAGGCATAGTAATCATGACATTAAACAAAGCAAAAGCAAAAATAGGCCTAATTAAAAGAGATAAGCAGAGAAACTACAGGTTACTAAAAGGAACCATAGACAATGAAAAAATATCAATGCTAAATATCTATGCAACAAATAGCCTAGCATCCAACTTCTTAAAAGAAAAGTTATGTGAGTTAAAAAAGGAAATAGATAATAAAATTATAATACTGGAGCACTTCAACTTTCCCTTCTCAGTGCTAAATAACTTCAACTATAAACGTATCAGAAAGAAGTCAAGGAGATGAATTGGAAAAGTTAGATATGATAAAACTCTGGAGAAAACTGAATGGGAACAGAAAGGAATATACTTTTTTCCCAGCTATATATGGTGCCTTCACAAAAATTGTCCATATGGGCATAACAACCTCACAAGTAAATGCAGAAAAGCAGAAATATTAAATGTACCCTTTTCATGCCATCATGAAATAAAAACTAATTTAATAAAGGGCCATGGAAGCATATATTAAAAGCTAATTGGAAACTATATAATCTAATCCTAAAGAATGGGTGGGACAAAGAACACATCGTAGAAACAAAAATAATTTCATTAAAGAGAATGAGAACAATGGTTCAGGATTCCAAAATTTGTGGGATGCAGCCAAGGTAGTACTTAGGGGGAATTTTATATCTCTAAATGCATGCATCAATGAAAGAGAGAAAGAGTAGATCAATAATTTAGGCATGCAATTTAAAAACCTAGAAAAAGAATGAATTTTAAAAAACCCAATTAAACACCAAAATGGAAATCCTGAAAATTAAAGGAGAAATTAATAAAATTGAAAGTAAAAACACCACTGAATTAATAAATAAAACTAAAAGCTGGGTTTATGGGGGGAAAGCAATAAAATATATAAACCATTGTGTTATTTTATTTAAAAGAAAAGAAAACCAAATTACGAGTATCAAAAATGAAAAGAGTGTATACATTACCAATGAAGATGATATTAAAGCACTTATTAAGAGTTATTTGCCCAATTATATGCGATTAAAACTGATCATCTAAATTAAATGTATGGATATTTACAAAAATATAAACTGTCCAGATAGCAGAAAAGGAACTACAATATTTAAATAACCCTATTATAGAAATAGAAATTGAACAAGCTATCAGTGAGTTCCCTAAGAAAAAAATTCTTAGCACCAGATGTCTTTACAAGTGGATTCTACCAAATACTTAAGTAACAATTAATTCCAACACTATGTAAGCTATTTGAAAAAATAGGTAAAGAAGTCCTGCCAAATTCTTTTTATGACACAAATATGGTTTTGATACCCAAACTAAGGATAGCACACTCTAGACAAATTCCTTAATGAGAATTGATG
>JAQQSV010001599.1:40956-53918 GCA_028646515.1 Pseudochirops corinnae
TAATAACAACAAAAATCATATGATTATATCAATAGATGCAATAAAAACCTTTGACAAAATACAAGAACCATTCCTACTAAAAACACTAGAAAGTATAGGAATCAATGGAGCTTTTCACAAAATGATAAGTAATATCTACCTAAAACCAAGAGCAGGCATTATCTGTAATTGTGGTAAACTTGAAGCTTTCCCAAAAGATCAGGAGTGAAGTAAGAATATTCATTATCACCATTATTATTTAAAATGTACTGGAAATACTAGTAACAGCAATAAGATAAGAAAAAGACATTGAAATAAAAAGAGGCAATGAGTAAAGAAAACTATCACTCTTTGCAGATGATATGATGGTATACTTATTATATGCCAGGCACTGTGAAAAGCATTGAGAACACAAACCCAAAGTACAGGCCAATACAACTCCAGCCAAAATACAGGACAGTAAAAAAAAAAAAAAGTCCTTATCCTCAAGAAGTTTGCATTCAAATGGGAAAGCTAACACATAACAGAGAGTTTGGGAAACAGGAGCCTAAGGCTGTGACCCAGTGGGGACTAGGTATAAAAGTCTGGAGACATGAGAGAGAAGTGATCATAGATGACCTGGGCAATTACATAAAAGCTAGTCCTGGGTAGAACTTACCAATCAGGAGAGAGGGTTCCTGGGGGCATCTCTATGGTGTCAACTACTGGGAAGGAGGTGGAAAAGTCCAGAGAATAAGAAGAGCCAGGAATGAAGTGAGTATGGATAGCCTGGGCACTTTATTAAATGATTCTCTAGGAGGGGTAGAGGGAATGCATATATCAGGAAATGTGATATAAAAGATCTCTCTCTCTCTCTCTCTCTCTGTGTGTGTGTCTCTCTCTCTCTCTTGCCCTCCTTCCCTCTCTCTCCTTCTCTCTTTCTCTCACTCTCTCTCTCTCGTCTGTCTCTCTCTCTGTCTCTCTCTGTCTCTCCATCTCTCTGTCTCTTTCTCTCTCTCCAGTTTTTAAATTTGACCTTGCCATCCCTTGAGTTATAATCCTATATGCATACCCCTCCCTTTCACTGTCATCTACACTGTCTATCTGCTGTCTCCACTTTCTCATCTTCCATTCCTTTCTCAACCCCAATGCAAAATTGCTTTTGAGTCTGTCACTAGCCTAAAAGTTCTTTCTCCAAATTTATTGCTTCACTTCTACTTCACTTTACTCTAAATTGAATGCTTTTTCCTCTGGTCTCAATGTCTTTGACCTCCATAGATTTTGGCTCAACTGACCATCCTTTCCTCCTTTGTTGGCTTTCACAGCACTGTCCTCTTTTGCTCCCCCTTTATGGACACATGACTGACTCCTCCATCTTTTTGGCTGCTTTGTCATCTATATCCTGACCCCTATGGCTGGGTGCAACCTAGGGCTTTTCCCTGGGTCCTCTTCTCTACCCTCTACATGAGCTCCCTTGGAAATTCATCGGTTCCCATGAATTCATATATCATATCTACTGAAGATGAGTCCTGACTTTATAATTCAACACTAATCTCTCCTCTGAATTCCATTCATGTATTGACAGCTACTCACTAAACATCTCTACCTGGATGTCCCAATGGCATCTCAAAATGGAACTCATTGCAAAAACAAGCAAACAAGTCCTCCATACTAACTACAGAAGTGGAATATTTGGGAACCCTCCTCCATTTTGGTGTGCATGTCTTTTAGTTTTTGAATGAAAAAATAAAATGGAGGATTACTGCTGAATGGTAGCTTAATTCTTGACCCATTATGTCAGAACCATTCCTATTTGGAGTGGTAGGCTACTGATCAACCCCAGATTTATTCCTAGTGAGTTGAGAAAATTGCTTTCAGTTCTTCTTTCTTTGTTTCATACCATTCTAAGTGAATTTCTTTATCATAAGGTTGTCTGAGTTAGAAGAGACTTTAGAGTTCATATAACTTAGATGTCCTTAACACTTTTTGGGCCACAAACCCCTTTGGTAAAGCCTATGGATCACCTCTCAGTATAAAATTTTTAAATATTTGAAGAAAATTTTACAGTTCAATTAGAAGTTAGTGAAATTTCAGGCCAACATTTAACTTAACACTTCATGACTTCAATGCACAGAAAGCCATTAAGGAATTTTTTTTAATAGAAAAAACAATTTTGAATTTAGATGTGGAATTGAATAAACCCACCAAAAGCTTTATCATTTCTATATATTACCAAAAAATACAGCAAGAAGAGATAGAAAGAGAAGCTATATTTAAAATAATAGCAAACAAGATGAAACACTTGAGAGTCTACCTGCCAAGACAATACCAAGAATTATATAAACATAATTACAAAACACTTTTCACATAAAGACAGATTTAAACAACTGGAAAAATATTAATCACTCAAGAGTTGGCCAAGGCAATTTAATAAAAATGGCAATTCTCCCTAAGTTAATTTATTTATTCAGTGCCATATTAATCAAAGAAACAAAGAACTATTTTCTAGAACTAGAAAAATAGTAACAAAATTCATCTGGCAGAAGAAAAGATCAAACATATCAAAGAAATCAATGGGAAAAAAAGTGAAGGAAGGCGACTAGCAGTTCCAGGTTTCAAACTATATGACAAAGAAGTAATCATCAAAACAATCTGGTACTGACTAAGAAAGAGTGGTAGAGCAGTAGGATAGATTAGGTACACAACACATAGTTGCAAATGACCATAGTAATCCAACATTTCACAGCACATACCAAAAATAAGTAAATTAGGGGAGCTGGGGAGACTATCTGTAAGGGAAGAGTTTATATGAGCAAACAAGAGATAGAGGGGATCATGGGAAATAAAATGAATAATTTAAATTATATGAAATTAAAGGGCTTTTGCACACACACACACACACATACACACACACACACACATACACGATAATGCTGCCAAAATTATAAGGAAAACAAAATTGAAGGGGGAAATTTTGAAGGAAGTTTCTTTGATAAAGGCCTGGTTTCTCAACTATACAAAGAACTGACCCAAATTTATAAAAAAAAAAAAAAAAAAAAAAAAAAAAGAGCCACTGCCCAGTTGGTAAATGGTCAAAGGATATGAACAAGCAATTTTCAGAATAAGAAATCAAAGCTATCTATAGTGACGAAAAAAATTTTAAATCAGTATTGATTAGACAAATGGAAATTAAAACAAGTCTGAGGTACCGCTTCACACCTCTCAGATTGTCTACCATGACAGAAAAGGAAAATGACAAATGCTGGAGAAGATGTGGAAAAATTGGGACACTAATGCACTGTTGGCAGAGTTGTGAATCAGTTCAACCATTCTGGAGACCAGTTCTGGAGACTACACTCAAAGGATTATAAAACTATGTATATCCTATGACCCAGAAATATTCACTACCAGGTGTATCCCAAAGAGAGCAAAGAAAAGGGGAAAGGATCTATCTATTTGTTTACATATATGTATACATACACAAACATGCATGCATAACACATATATGTGTATATACCTACATATATGCTTTTATATGTATGTATGTGTGTGTGTGTGTGTATATATATATATATATAGGTGTGTATATAGCTATAGACGTATATTCATGTCTTTTGTGGTGGCAAAGAATTAGAAATTGGAGGGATGCCTATCAATTGGGGAATGGCTGAATTTGTTGTGGATATGATTGTGATGGAATGGTATGGTGCTATAAGAAATAATGGACTGATCATGATGATTTCAGAAAAACTTACAAAGACTTACACAAACCAATGTAAACTGAAATGAGGAGAATCAGGAGAACATTATACACAGTAATGACAGAATTCTATGATGACCTACTATAAATAACTTAGCTATTTTCAGCAATACAATGATCCAAGACAATTCTGAAGAACTTAGGATGAAAGGTACTGTCCATCTCTAGAGAAAGAACTGGCGGAATCTGAATACAGATTAAAGCATTCTTTTTCTTTACTTTATTTTTCTTGGGGCTTTTTTGGTCTATGTTTTCTTTCACATCATGACTTACGTGGAAATATATTTTGCATGATTACACATGTATAATCTATATCAATTTGCTTGCCTTCTCAATGAAGGGGGAGGAAGAGGAAGGGAAGGAAAGAACTGAGAACTCCAATTTTTTTTTTTAAAAAGCTAAAATTATTTTCATGTAAAATTGAGGAAAAATGGAATATTAAATAAAAATAAGTTTAAGTAAAAAAGGCATGGGTTCATATCCTTCCTCTGACATGTGGAGTTATAGAATACTTGCCATTCTGCAATATTAGAAGGAACTGAGGGTTCCATATGCCAATGAAACCACAAGTCTGGACCATAAACTATCATTAGATAACTTTTTCAGGAAAAGGTGTTCATCAAGACTTGATAGTTTTTCTATTTCCCACATTGAAATTGCTATAGTACTCAGTATCTTCTCATTTCTTATAATTTTATTTTTTTAAACCTTTACTCTTACTCGTCAATAGACTGACTATACACGAATAGTTTATTCTTATGACACCCATACCAACAGTAATATTTTCCTGTCTGTCAAGACAGTCAACTTCCTTTTTATAATATTCATTGCTTGCCATACCCAACATATTCCAACTGTCTTCTGAAAGAAAATATTTGTTATATACAAGTATGAGGCGCCTGAGTAGTCTATAAACCTTTAACTACTTTCACATGTTCAATATGAACTATATTTTTCAATATATTTTTCATCACCCTTTCCAGTGCCCAGTGTCACACAGAGATCATCAAGTATCTAAATTTAGATTGAAAGAAAGTCCCATTCAAATAATTACATTAATGATATATCTAGGAACCAATGTGCTAAAGCAAACTCAGTACTTGGAAAGCTGTTATATGGATGATTATAAATTATTCCCTAGAAATATAAAACACAACTCAAATACTTGACAAGATGCCAAGGACCAATTGCCAAGCCTTGCTGATGTGATAAGAATAACCAGTCTCTTGAAGATTTAAGGACAGACCAATCTAACTTCCATGAGCTTAACAAAATAATAACATATTTAATTTGTAAAAACAAAAAAAATTTTAAATACCTAGAGAAATAATGAAAAAAATTAAGAGGGAATAGCACTTCCAGATCTCAAATTATACTATAAAGTCATAATTATCATGACTGGTAATTATGATACTGGTTAAAAAAAAAAAATAACTCATTGCAACAAACTAGACAAGGGTGAATGAGGAAGAAGTTAGCTTGATATCCCAGGGTCCAATAAACCTAAAGGCATAATTTACTTAGAATTCCTTACTTGACAAGAATTTCTGGGAAGCTGGAAAATGGTCTAGCAGAAATTGGTTCTATTCCTCCACTAGAATGTGAGTCCAGGGATTTTTTTGCCTTTTTTGTATTTCCAGTGGACAATTCTTGTCATATAGTAAGTGTTTAATAGATACTTATTGACTGAATGAACAAATTATATCATGTTCGTTATTTCTTATAGTATAGAAATACTGTGTTATATTCATTATTTAGCCATTTCCTAACTGATGGAGCTCTATTTTCTTTCCAACTTCTCGTTTAATTCTGACCTAACAATGAATGTGAAAGCTATTAGGAAAAAATAGATCATTTTGATTACATGAAATAGAAAGGTGTTTGTATGAACAAAATTAATGTAACTTGGATAAAAAGATAAGTGATCCACTGGGAAATCCTTGCACCGAATACCTCTGAGAAATGTCTGATGTACATAATACATAGACAACTAAAATAAATGCATAGGGGGTAAAGGGATTACCAAGTAGATAAACGGTCAAATGATTTTATTAAAGAATTTTCAAAGAAGAATGACAAACTATTAGCAATCATATGAAAGAATGCTTCAGATCACTGGTAATGAAAACAAACAAAGCAAGTTTGACCTCACACGCAGCAAACTTAAAGATGACAAAAGATGGAAACAGTCAGTGATGATGGATCGTAGAAAGAAAGGTTCACTAATGTGTTTTTAGTGGAGCTGTGAGTTAGTCCAACCATTCTAGAAATCAATATGGAATTATATTAAGAAAATGATTAGAGTATTCACACCATTTGATCCAGAGATTTTAGTGATGGGCATAAGCCCCTATTGACGTCAATGATAGAAGAAAGAAAAAGGTCTCATATACAGCAAAATATTTATAGCATCTTTTTTTTTATAGTAGCAAAGAACTGGAAACAAAGTAGATATCCATCAACTAAAGAAAGGCTAAACAAGTTGTAAAGTGTGATTATAATGCACTAAATGTACTCTAAGGATGAGGAAGATGATGTATATAGAAAAGCATACAGAAATTTGTAGAAACTAATACAAAGTGAAATCATCAGAACTAAGAAAACAATGAGAAGACAATGTAAATGGAAAGAATAACAATTCAAAGACCAAAACTGAATGCTGAGACATTATAATGATCAATCATAGCTCCCCAAAAAAGAGATATGAGAAGGAACTTCCTTCCCTTATTTGCAGATGTACGGGAAATCATGCTTGTAGCATTGCCTGTTAACTCTTTTTGATGTATTAGCTAGTTTTTTCTGAACCATTCACACACACACACACACACACACACACACACACACACCCTTTTTTTATTCTATATTATAAGTGAAGATTCTCTGAAAGGGAGACAGGGGAGAGATCATATGGATTTCCTAGCTGCATTTGTTGTTGTTGTCAAGTCATTTCAGTTTTGTCCAACTCTTGGTGATCCATTTGGACTTTTTTGGCAAAGATATTGCAGTGGTTTGCAGTTCCTTCTCCAGATCATTTACAGATGGGGGAACTGAGTCCCACTACATAGGGAAATACAAATGATGTAAAAACAAAATTTATTTTTAAAAAATATTTTAAAATATTAAATTGATTTTGAAGACAATGTCAAGTTATCCATAGAATTTTTCTACCTCATCATCCTCTGTGGCAGACATTCTTAAGTTGCTATTATCGTCATGTCCTTCTTCTTGCTTAATTTTATCCTGAGTTCTTCAAGATATGTTGATCAAATACTCCTTTATTTGCTCTTCACAGAGAGAACAGGTAAGCCATCCTTTGATTTGGCTGAAGTCTCTTTTCTCCTTATGGTTTTGTTTCTCTATTCAATGTGGTACACTTTTGGAAATGCAATCTTGGATTTCATGAAGAGTCAGGAGACTTGGGACTGAATGCTGGCTACTTACCATCTGTCTGACCTTGGACAGACCTTTTCCACATGTTGTTCCTTGGACATCAAACAGATTACCCCTAAGGTTCCTTTCATCTCTAACATCCCATGATTTCTAAAAGATCCTAGTGACTAGAATGAAGGAGGTGGTAATCCCATTGAATTGTTTCTGGTCATACTATATAAGGGATTTTTAGACTAGAAAATGGAGATTTAGGAAGAATAGTCATATCTTTAAATATTTGAAGAGTTGTCATAAGAGAGACTTTACACTTACTCTGCCTAGTTCCAAAGGGTGAAACTAACACTAATGAATGCAGGTCGTAGGAAGGTTGGTTTCAACAGAAGAAAATCTTACCAATTTCCAAAAGAATAGAATGAACTACTTCATGGGGAAATGGATTTATTCAAGGTCATTCATTTAGGTCTAACATAAAGTTGCCAACATACTAGATATATTAAATCTAACCCCCCCCCTCATTTTACAGGTGAGAAAAAACGTCCAGAAGCATTCATTGATTTCCTCAGAATTAAACAGTTAATAAACATCTGAGGTAGAATACAAACTCAGGTCTTCCTCTTTCCAAGTTCAATGCTCCATCTACAACACCATGTTATCTCTAAGTGATCTAGGTCAAGAGACCCACCTCTCTAGTGTGTCCTGTCCCTCCTTCAAATATAGACATGAGAAACTATGAAGCTAACATTTTAAATGACTAAGACTATGCCTAAATAAATACAGTAAAATTCAATGCCAGTATCTGCAGTAACTGAAGCCAACAAGGCTCACTATTTTGTGTTCGTTATCTGTACCTTTCAGACAAAGGTGGTTGAGGAGAAATAAAAAAGTACTATTCTATCCATAAAAATTTCTTAGCTCTCCACTTCTCATCAGATGTGAATGAAGAAAAACAACCACTAAATTAAAATTTTGGAATAAACAAATTGAATTGGGATATAAGAATGTAGGCTACACCATCTAAGGGTCAACCCAAAGAAAAGATGGCACTATCATTTCCACTGAATATTCATTTAATTTAATAATTAATTAATTATGCAGAAAAGTACAAATGGAATAGTAATTCTGAATTGCCACCAATTGCCACAGGATACTGAAAAATTATACTTGAGGTTATGGAGTAGAGAACAACAGGAAAAAGAAGGCTAGTGTTTCTGTAATGCTGCCCAGTGAAAATCCCACCAGCTCCATCAGTTTCTGAGCTGCCTGTGTAGGAGGATTTTTGCTGTTAAACAATCAGCATGGCTTATCTCGACTGAATGACAGGATGTGAGAAGCTTAGTTTACTGCCAGCCACTTCAGTTCCTCCATCTCTTGATGGTTACATCAACAAAATAAAATTAAAACATGGTTTGGAATATGACCCTTCTCTTTGCACATTAAAAATATAATAAGAATTTACTGGGAGAATTATATCATAGAAGATCAGAAATGGGTAACCTGAGGCCAGGAAGGGTTAAATGACTTGACCAATGTCACCCAGGTAGCAAGTGGCAGCACCAGGATGAACCCAGGTCTTCTGACTCAAATCCACAGCTCTTTCCATGATAACAAATTGTAGTGAATTGTTGCTACAGACCTCTCACCAGTCTCTGGGCTTCCTCTAGAAACTGACAAGTGGTCCAGTTTATGGAATGAGACACAAAGTAACTTTCTATTGATCTGCTAACTTGTGTGTTACTTGAAAACCAAGGTGTCTCAGTAGAACACTATCTCCTTGCTCAATATCTTGACAATAAAGTGAGGCATTGTACTTTAACTTGGTTTTGTCAGAGCTCTTCTGAGCTGGCTACTTGGTGGGCATCCTTCAGTGTCTCTCTGAGCCAACAGTGATACTGGTTGTGAGTGCTTGCATATTCTCCATCCTTTTAGATTCCAAAACACAAACCAATGGGTAGGAATGGCTTTCACAAATTCATCAGTAAGTATGATGAAAAGCTTATGGCAACTTCCCAGTGAAGTGATACTAGAGATGACACATGTTGACTCCAATGAGCATTTTTTCCCTCTGGTCACCATGTTTGTGACACATTCAACACTGTGAAGTTGAATCAGTCAAGTCATGGGTCTCCTTGAGAATGATATTATGCAGTTCTATATCATAAACTCATAGGATCAGAGTTGTTGTGCTAGAAGGTACCTACAAGGCCATCTTCTCTGTCTAACCCCTTAAATTTACATACATAAAACTGAGGCCCAGAAAGGTCAAGATCACAAAGGTAGTATTGATACATGCCAAAGCTAGCATTTGCTCGAGGAATGTGCTCTTTTGAGAGCAAAGTCTCTGCCTTAGAATAGATCCCAGCAAGGAATTCATATGCTGAGAAATGCTGCTCCCACTTTATTGACTATGGATGCTTTCCGATTCCTAGTTGGAATTCTTGCACATACCTGAGGAAATGCTCATCTCCTAAGATACGCAAGCTCCTTTCAAAAAGAAAAACTCAATAAAGATAATTTCCATATGTTTTCTAGTACCTATATTCCCTTAATATGTAGCACAAGTTAGTAGTGCTTTCCTTTGCACACAGCCACATCTTCCACTTCTTAGTGGCACCAGTTACCATCTTGTCAACAAAATAAATTCCTTATTAACTCCCAGATCCTATCTTGATCCATATGTCTGAAGTCATCATGCAATACTTTCATGACCATAGAGGTATGCTTTAAGCAGCATGAGCTGGCCCGGTACCATGGATAAGATCAGTTACAGTAAATTACATTATTTCAACACACAATTCTGACTTCTGCTGTTGGCTTAACAGCAAAGTGTGTTTTTGAGAAGAGAACTTGAGACCTTTAGCATCAATTCTTTGTTTCTTGACTTGTTTCACTTCTCAAGGTCCATCAGTCACCTTTTCTTGCCAGTAGTCATCCACAGACAACTAAGGCAAAGAATATTGGTTCAATGAAGCAAGGTTTACATATGCTTCTAGCATGTTTTCTGATGAAAGTCCCAAATTCCATTGCCCAAACTTCCATTGGATTGAGCCCTAGGTCCCTCTGCATCACATACTGCTTTCACTTCTTAATTTCATACCACCATAGCTTCAATGTCATGTGGCCTTTGGGAAAGTACACATCCATATTAGTCTTCCCTGACTGGTAGCAAATGCTGAATTAATAGTAGACTTACACAGCTACCCATCACTGGCAGCAGTAAATAACCTGGCACTGGTCAAAACGTAAGTCAATAGACTGTTGTCAGTCCAAACTGCCAATTTCACTGCACACATATATGATCTTTGAATAATTTAGTAATATCCCACTTTAAAGCCAAAATTCCAATTTGTCTATGAAATACCAAGTCTCATTGTCACTCACTTCTCTGCTGTCAAATGTAATTATTTTCTGTAGATTATCAATCACTTTGCATAGAAATACTCTCAAGTTCTCCAGGCTGGCATTTGTATTATAGGACAAATGATTTGGTTGAATTCATAGACCAAAACTAGTGCATATGTGAGGAAGTTAACCAAGTCTTTGAAATTTTTTCATATTTGTCTGTTCATCAATTTTCCAATGGTGACATAGATTTTAAAACAATTCAACTTTTCTGTCCTTTCCATTTCTGGTAATCTACGACTATATTCTATCTCAATTGATCCATTTTTTTCTGGTTTTAGAGACTTATTAGCCACATTTCTTAGGATCTGTTTGTAGGGGTGAGAGTTTAGGGTTCACTAAAGGCATTGTTATATAGTGCAGAGTGATGAGCTTGGATTCCTATAGGTCTGTACTTTAGGACAGAGCTGACTCAGTCTGATCTAGTGCTACAGCTTTGGGATGGAGATGAAATGAAACACTTGTTGACCAATCAACATTCATTTAGTAGGTAACTACTATGTGCCAAATATTGTGCTAAGTGTTGGGGAAACAAAAAAGGGGAAAAAGACAGTTCCTTTCTCAGGAGCTTATAATCTAATATAAACATGTAAACAAACATATCTATATCTAAGATAAATGGGAAATAGTTAATAGAGGGAAGGCACCAAAATAAAGAAGGGTTGGGAAAGGTCCTGTAAAAGAAAGGATTTTAGTTTAGACTTAAAGAAAGGCAGTAAGTTCACTAGGCAGAGTTAAGGAGGGAGAACATTCCAGCTACAGGAAAATGCCTGGAATGGAGTCCAGAATGCCTCTGGAAGAGTCAGAGAAAATGCCCAGAACCAAGAGACTTGTAGAAGACCTAGCAGGTAATAACATGAGGTTTCCTTAGCCATAACGTGGAAAAGATACACATCAAAGATTCAGGACCCATTTGTTTGAATGCAGACCCCCTCATCTCTGGATAGAAATACACCTGGTCAGAAAAACACACGTTTTTCACAGCCTGTTGGACATTCATCAATTCTGAAGGACACTGAATTCCTGATAGGCTAGCCTTTTATCCCTCTTGTGATGGGAAAATGCACCAAAGACTGGAGCTTTAGCCCACTGAACCAAGTAGGCCTTAAGGAATCTTCATTGTGTCTTAGGGACAACATTAATTTAACCTATGTGGCTGGACTTAGGCAATGAAGAGATCCTGTCAATGATTTGGCTTTAGCCCCATGGACTTAAGCAAGTCTCAAGAGTAGCTTTCCTCCCTTTGGTGGGGGAGGTGGGGTTGCAATAACAAACCCAGGCTACATCAAAGATGTGCCCCACAGCCTGGGTTCAAACCCTATCTCTGCCTTTACTAGCTATATAATCCAACAGTCATCTCATCTCATCGAATTCCTCAGTCAACTCCCCAGGTGTTAGCTACTAAGTCAGAGTCAATTTGCCATTTCCATTGGCATCTCTACACTGAGAGTTTTCTATGCTACAGAAATCACAGACCCATGATTTAACTATCCTGCTCTTGACCGACAAACACCATAGACTTGGAGTTGAAAGGCAACTCCAAGACCATTTAATTAAACTGCCTCATTTTACAGATAAGTAAATGGAGTCTTAAGGAGGTTAAATTGCTTGCTCAAAGTTATACAGGTAGTTCATATAGATGCTGGATTTGAATTCACATTTTCTAGCCTGAGAACCAGCACTCTTTTCCCCTACACCTTAACTTGCTCAAGGTCAGATATAAACTTTGACTCAAGGCTTAGATAGTAATGAAGCTTATTTTTCAAAAATTAAGGAAAAATAGTGAAATCCAATATTTTAGAATTTCAAAGATCTGGGATTCCTGTGGATGTGCCTTTACTGAACAGAATTCACAACCTTTGTATGATTTAGAAAGATGTTTTTTAAGAGTTGCTATGGCCACAATGCCTATCATCCTATTGCGAACCCACTGAAGAAGCTCTCCAACCTTAGCTAGTCTGAGCCTCACTCAATAGATAAAGACTCTATTACCATGCCTGACTCAAAATCTTTCTGGATTGGCACCTGGAAAGTTTGTGCTTTGTTGGAATGACTCTCAAGAACTCTGGGTCATCTCCATGCCACAATGAGGCTTCAGAATGGGTCTTTTTTGTGAGAAATAACTATACAGCTAATTAATGTCTTGCTGTCTTAGAAAAATGGAATTTATATTTATTCAATGTTTCTTTTCTGTACTTTTTAAAACTTGTTTTAGACCCATTCTTTTTTTTTTTTAACCACAGCTGGCCTTTTCTTTATTGGTTTAAGTATTTTATGAGACCTGATGCCATATTTTGTTATTCTAGGATCCCAACTACTAAACAGTATGTAACAAACAGAAAAAAAAATCATAACATGAATGATTCAGATGAATAATTTTGGGTAAGCTGCTTCATGGAATGGGTAAGACACTGACCAGGAATCAAGAAGATCTAATATAAATCCCACCTCAGAC
>JAQQSV010001600.1:0-26779 GCA_028646515.1 Pseudochirops corinnae
AACCCCTGAAAACATCAGCAAGGCCCTTTTCCAGGATTTCTGTAAACATACAACAGGAAAATCCTTCTTCAGGGCTGCTGAACCAACAGCCAGTTTCCAGGACCTCTACAACAGCAGCACCGTCCTTCACCAGCAGGTGAATCTGGCAAAACAACATCAAAACAGACAGACAAAATACCGGCATCACAGCCATGCCTCCTCAGTCCTTGGCAGCTTCGGGTGGCAGTTCTCAAAGTCCTGGGCAGCTCCGATGGGCTCTCAGCAGTCTTTCTCTCAGCAACTCAGGCTTCATGATACTGGATACTGCTCTCCCAAAGTCCTTCTGGCCTTCTCTCAGCTTGGGCCTCTCTCCCAATTCACGGCTCCTCCCAGCCCTCTTTCTTCATGTCAACAAGTCCATGCCCCAAGTGGGATTCACAAGCTCTGGGTTTTAACACTCAAGCCAATACAGGGGCATCTCCAAATTCCATTACCATTACAGTCCTGTATGAGGATTGGTCGAAGGAATTATGGGTGTTCAGTCTGTGGAAGAAAAGTTTTAGGGGAGATATAATGGTTCTCTTCAAATATTGGAAGATCCATGGTATTGAAGAGAAATTAGACTTCTTCTTGGAGTCAGAGGAATTTGCACCAGAAAATTAAATTGACTGGTTATAAGGAAAAATTTTGTAACTATTAGAATTCTTTTAAAGTAGAATAGTGTGCTGTTTTTGGCCTCTGATTTCAATGGTGTGAGGGAATTCTTCATGTGGAAACTCCTTTCACCAAAGAAAGTTGGCATTTTTTCTATAACTTAGTCTTAGAGAATTGTCTAAGGGTACTGAAAAGTCATAGGGTCATAAATGTTGAGCTGGTCAGAAACTTGGGAGTAATTTCATCCAATACACTCACTTTACAGATGAGGAAATTGAGGCCCAGGGAAGTGAAGTAATTTGAGGCCATTCAGATATGTGACAGAACAGGGATTTGAACCTAGGTCTTCTGACTCCTAGACCAGTAAGCTTTCTACTACAAAGAAGAATGAGACCCAGTCTCTGCCTGCCTGAATTTATAATACTGCCTAAAGAATAGCTAGATTTTGAAACTGAATAATTGTTCAAACTGAAATTTGAATCTTTTCACAATTTATTAACTTTTATTACTGCCTCTTATTAAGTGCATATTTTGATATACACTCAGACTTAAAGATGTTTCCCTCTTATGTTCTCAGTAAGTTCAATGTTTACCTCTGGGCTTATTACATTCCATTTTAAGTTCTTTTCCATTAGTTTTATTGAGCTATTTGCCTATGATAATCTGCTTTACTTGGTGAACAGTGTCCTGACTGTCCTGAAGAATAATGGCTCCCATTTATACAGAGTACTTTCCCCTGCAACAAACTTATTAGGTGATTAGTGCACATATTATTTATTCCTGTTCTACAGGTAAGGAAATCAAGACTCAGGAAAGTTAAATGTGTGACTTCATCATATACAGGTCATGCCAAACTGACCTTGTTTCCTTTTTTGACAGAGTTACCAGACTGGCAAATCAGAAAGAAGATTTTGACATAATATACTTGGATTTCAACGAAGTATTTGACAAAGTCTATTGTGTGGGAAAGAAGAGATGTAAACAGGTGGATACTAGAGTTCTTTTGGATTTGATACTGAAGGAATGACGAGGTGCACAAATGGTAGAGGTGACTGGACCCCTTGCCATATGAGGATTGGCTGAAGGAATTGTGGGTCTATAGAAGAAAAGATTTAGGGGAGATAGGATGTTTCTCTTCAAATATTGGAAGGTCCATGGTACAGAAGAGAAATTAGACTTATTCTTCTTGGAGTCAAAGGAATTTGCACCAGAGAAGTAAATTAAGACTGGATACAAGGGAAAATTTTGTAACTATTAGAATTCTTTTTAAGTAGAATAGTGTGCCTCAAGTGGTAATAGATCCCATTTACTAAAAGTCTTCAAATAGTCTGGTGATCTCATTTTTAAAATTTTAATTTTCAATTTATGAAATTAAACAAGCATTAAAAAAAGATGATTGCACACGAAAGTGCAAATCTATTGTGTACAATTTGCTATTCCTTGACCTCATTATTTATTACACATTTTTCCCTTCCATTATACATTTTTCTCTTCTCATCTTTGTATCTCTGTATGAGCTGTCACTCATGCCAGGAATGCATTCTCTCCTCACCTTTGCCTCTTAGAATCCTTGGTTTTCCTCAGGACTCAAGTGTGAACAAGACTCTTCCTGGTCCTCCTAGCTACTGATGAATGCTTCCCTGTATATATATATATGTGTGTGTGTGTGTGTGTGTGTGTGTGTGTGTGTGTGTGTATGTTTATATGTGTATGTATATGTATATATGTATGTATGTCTGTTTGTTGTTTCCACTTTATCTATTTTGTATGTTCACTATACAGTTGTATATGTTTGTTATTTCAGCATTTAGAATGTCACCTCCTTGGGAGCTAGAATGATTTTATTTTTGTCTTTGTAGCCCCAGCATTTAGCACAGTGCCTGGCATGTAATAGTTGCTTAAGAAGTGTTGATGGGTTGATGGATGTAGAGAAGATTTCCTCTTCAAATATGTTTTGAACTAGACAACCTTTGACAACCTTTCTAAATCTGAGATTCTAGGGTTCTTATGTGTGTGTATGTGTGTGTGTGTGTGTGTGTGACTTGCCCATCGTCACATGGCTAATAAGTGGTGGAGCCTTTGGATCCATCAATCCTGATTCTAAATCTAGGGAGCTTTCCAATATCCAATGTCACTTTTCATAATAAATGAACTTTGTCAATGAAGTGTCTGTTCTCAAACATGTGGAAAGAATTTGTTTCATCAACAAACGTCATTTTCGTGTTGTTGATTTTTAATCATTTCCTTCTTACCACAATCTGCTAATTAGTATCACAAACCTATCAGGGGCCTTTTCAGGAAGATAGTGTCCTTTTATTCCAGGACATTGTAACTGACACACGTTGCCCTGTACTGAAAGCTCATCATATGATGGGGGTGATCCTGAAGACCCAGAAGGCTATGCCAGCTGAACATCAGCTTGGGCCAGTCCTACCAAACTCAAGAGGCTTTTTAGGATATGACCAATGATGATCAGCACATCTGATGACTGAAAACTTTAGTTTAGAGAGTTTCTCTTACAGGTTGGACACAAAATAGTGCATTCTTCAGATGTTGCCACTCTCAAAGATCAACTATTGAATTTACACAGGAGCTGTGTTAGGGGAAGGATCCCCCACATGGAAAAAAGTAAACTTCTGAATAATTACAACTTTTATATAAATGGATGAATGTCTCATTATGTGTAATGGTAATGGTAATTTGAAGATCTTCCCTGCCCCTTAACAAGCCTAAGGGAATTTGAAGACCTTCCCTGCTTTGAAAATATATCCTGCACCCTAATGGGCTGAATGTAATCATATGGAGCCTGCAGTGGGAGGAGTTTGCTGAAGAGTGGAGCTCCCACAGGAAGCTGGGAGTCAAAGCAACTAGACACAGTTGGGAGGAGGAGTTGCATCAGAGGGAGACAATTAGACTTGTGAGTAAAAGTTGGTATTTGCCACCTGATGTGACAGCTAAGCTTATGTTAGTTTATGGGAAGGTTAAAGGATGCTGTGGCTCTCTGTGTTGTTGTGGCTTATTAACTTCTTTGCTACTATGATGGAATCAGCTTACTGGTTTTAGGATTCATTTTTCTGGTGTTTGAATAAATGTTTTACTTCTATCTTCTATATAGAGAGTCTGTTATATTTTGTGATTGAGCACTACACAGGTATATTTATAGTAACCATTGGAAATGTGAATATTGTTTTTGCACTACATTATTCAATGCTGAGAATGGAAAATTGGAGGTCAGTTTGTTGTTGCTAACTCCTAGACAATAGAAGTCAATTCAAGTAATGGTTCTATTCATTTGATGTTACATATAATATGCAGTCAGGCTGTTCTGAAGCTTCATAACTATTTTCATTCTGTGTCTTTTAAATAGGATATTCCTGTTTCAACAAACAAAATGGTATCTGTGTGATGGGGATGAAGAGGGCAGAAACAATGGATCAAATGAATGTCAGAAGATTTCCCAGGTCTACCACTTCCTTAGTTAGGCAAGTCACTTCATCTCTCTCTGGGCTTCAATTTGCTAAGGCTTACCACACACTGGTCTGCTCGCTGTTCCTCACATAACAAGCACCATCTCCCACCTCCATCCATTTGTACTGTCTGTCCCTCATGTCTACAATATTCTCCCTTAGCTCCACATCTTAGAAGCCTGGGGTTCCTCTAAGACAGCTCAAAAGTCACCTTCTGCAGGCAGCCTTTTCCCAACACATGAATTCTAGCTAGTGAGTCAACAAGTATTTATTAAGCACTATTCTAAGCCCTAGAGATACAAATATGGGCAGACAGGTAAATAGCCCCTGTCCTCAAGGAGCTTATATTCTAATGGAGGAAAACACATAAAAGGGAAGTGGAAAAGGAATACAGTAGAGGGGGCATGGAGTCGAAAGTGCATTCAATGAAGTCATAGTTGACCTAGACTTCCTCCTTAAAATGGAAGTTTGTTGAGGAACCAGTCAATCAGAGGGAGAAACCATGGGAGCAAAAGGTTCTTCCAATGTCCAGGGTCAGAGTGAATTCCTAGGATAAAGAGGTTTCTATGGCATGGTTTAAAAAAAAAAAAAAAGTCCTGCTAGTATGTTCCCCTCAAGGATTGTTACTGTTCTCGTTCAGTTGTGTCCAACTCTTCATGACCTCATTTAGGGTTTTCTTGGCAGAGATACTGGAGTGGTTTGTCATTTCCTTCTCAAACTCATTTTGCAGATGAGGAAATGAGGTAAACAGTATTGAATGACTTGCCCAGGATCACACGAGCTACTAAGAATCTGAGGCCAGATTTGAACTCAGTAAGATAAGTTTTCCTGTTTCCAAGCCTAGTGGTCTATCCACTGTGCCACCTAGCTACACCAAGGACTGCTTTGTATTATACTCACGTGTATCTGGTATATATCTATGTACATGCTGTTTTCTCCATTAGAATATAAGTTCCTTGAAGGCAGGGGCTGTTTTCATTTTTTCTTTGAATCACTAGTGCTTAGCACAGAACCTGGAACAAAGAAAGTGCTTAATAAATGTTTGTAATTGATTAATAAATGGTAGATATTATTATTTTAATATTGATTATTAATATTATATTTTTTGGCAAAGTTAAGTGACTTGCCCAAGGTGACACAGCTAGTAAGTGTGTCAAATACCTGAGGCCGGATTTGAACTCAAGTCCTGACTCCAGGGCCAGTGTTCTATTCACTGCACCACCTATCTGCCCCTTATTAATATTATATTGATGAGAAAATGACATAGGGAATAGAAAGTTAGCCTTGGAGGTCTGGGTTCAAATCCTATCTTTGACACTTCCTATCTTGCTATATGACCATGAGCAAGCCACTTAAATTCACATTCTAGCAACTCTTTAATCCTTTAAGTTATATAGCATTGTGATCTGAATTAGTAGTGGGAACTTCTATACTAAGAACCTGAATCACAGATCTAGAAGTGGAATGGGAGAGAGGGAGCATTTATTAAGCACCTGCTGCGTTGCCTGGTCCTGGTCCTGTGCTACGTGCTTTACAAATATTATCTCATATGATGGCAGGGACCTCAGAAGTCATCTAGTCCATCCCTTTCATTTTATAGATGAGGAAACTGAGGCCTAGGGAAGGTAAGTGACTTGTGGTCACACAGATAATAAGCATCAGAGGTGAGATTTGAGTACAAGTCTTCAGATTCTAAAGCTGGCACCTTTTTCACTGTGTCAAGCAGCCTCCCAACATATTATTGATGTATTGTTATACTTGGGTTGCTTTACAACCTAGATTTCAAAACTCTACTAGTGAGAAAACCAACTGTTTTTTAACATAACACACACACACATTGAATGTAAATGCATTCAAAGCATCATGGGAGGCAATGTGGTAGGCCCACCGATAGACAGGACAACAGATCCTGCTTTTATGGAGTAATCTAAGGAGGGATGAGACCACTAGAGATACCATAGATAATAAATGCCCTTTCCCCTGCCTATCTCCTCTCTAGGGTGCTGGGAGGATCTTAAGACTTAATGCATGTGAAAGTGCCTGTAAACTGTGAAGTGTTATGCATATATAAGGTAATAATAGTATTCAGCCTGCCTCATACATCATAGATGCGCTTGGACCACGTCGCAGCAGCTATATTTTTTTTGCCCAGACATTTTAATGAGAGCTTAAATTCTCTCAGAAACCCCCTCCGAAAGTTACAAAAGGGAAAGCTAAGCTAACATTCCGGAAGAGGTGAGAAATAAGAAAATTTGGTGACCTAGAGATCCTGCCTATTCAGACATGCTCCATTCACCATCTTCAAAGCAACTTCCTCTGAGCAGAAGCACTTCTCCTGCTGGGGTTCCATTGGAGCAGCCAGACCTTCATTTGCATCGCTTTGATGTAGTGTTTGCATTTTGCACAGGACCACCTGTCTTACCCTCAGGTAGTTGAACTTCATTAAAATATTCCTCAACTAGAGCTCTTTCTTGCAGCCTAGATAGGGATTTCCGTCTCCCATAGCATTCCCAGCTCATTAGAAGTGCATGCCTAAAACCGGGAATCTCCCCCTCGAGACTCTGGGAATGCAAGCTTCTTTTTTTTTTCCTCCTGCTCCGTTAGCCTTAGAGATATCTCCAGCATTTTCCTCAGCCAGACCTATGCTATTCCCTACACCAAATCATAGCATCACAGCTTTGGAATGGACCTCCGGAGTCATTGAATTCAACCCACCTGGACAAGACAACAATCAGATAACCAATCAATAAACATTTATTAAGAGCCTATTATGTGCCAGGCACTGTGCTAAGTACTGGGGATACAAAAAAAGACAAAAGACTACCTCTTGAGCTTTACAATCTGATAAGATCCTAATCAAATGGTCAGCCAGCTCTATCCACTCACCCACCCAGACACTTGATCAGATGGCCCATGATATTTTGAGATAGCAAAGTTAAAATATTTCCTTCCTTCATTTACCATAAGACTGTGAGTTCCTTTGATGACAGGGACTGTCTTTTGCCTCTTTGTGTATCCTTAGCCCTTAGTACAATACCTGACACATCGTAAATGTTTAATAAATGTTTATTGATTAACTAATTATTGAAAATGTGTAATTTTATAGAAAGAGCCTGGCTTTTTTATAGTCCCATACACTAGAGCAGGGATTCTTAACCTCTCTCTTGTGTGTCCTAAAACTCTTCTGCAATCTGTTGAAAACTATGGACCATTTCTCAGACTAATACCTTTAAATACCTAAAATAAAATGTGTAGGATTACAAAAGAAACCAATTATATTAATGCATAGTTTTCAAAATATTAAACCCATATGTTTATGGACCCCAGGTTAACAACCTCAGGACTAGAGGGACTGATAGGGACCATTATTCTTCATCTACATGTATTGTTGACAAGTGTATAATATTTGAAGAAAAAAAACCTAGATTGAGAATTGGAAATAGCTATGATATCTTTTGGATGCTTAGTGACATCTTCTAGATTGACTGAATACTAACTCCTAATGAGTGGATGGATTTCTAACATTATTGAAAGGTCTTTGGAGTCTGGTGACTTGAGTTTGAATCCTAGCTCTTTATTATGCTACCTGTGGGACCTTGGGCAATTGACTTAACCTCTATGAGCCTAATTCTCCTTATCTTTAAAATAAGAGTGTTGGACTTTATGACCTTTAAGGTCCCTACATATCTGTATCTAGAAGCCTGTGGTCAGTAAGGAAGTCTCTGGAGGTAAATACTATGTGACTGAGGCCTTAGAATATGCCCTCAGAAAAATGAATTGAATATTATTGACACTAATTTGGAAAACTGATTCAGGAATATGTTGAATGCTAAATTTTGCTTCATAAGCTCACTTTTTTTTTTTTAGACCAAGCCCCCCCTATTTTGCCCAGGCTGGAAGTGCACTGGCCACTAATGGGCCAAATTCCACTAAAGACAGAAATTTTGATTTCCACTTCCACCTGGGCTAGTTTTCTCCTCCTTAAGCAGCACAGTACTTGCCCCTCCCCACCCACTCCCAGAAGCCCACCAAAGTGGTGCCAAGCTAATGCAGACACTCAATTAACTTTAGCCCTACTATACTTCAGAACTTTCAGTTTAAAGCAATCTACCAGCTTCAACCTCCCCTGGGAATATAGTCATATGTCACCACACTGTCCCTAAACTGATGTTGCCACAAAATGATCACATGTATAATGAAACAGGATATATAAAGGGTGCCTCATCTCCCTCTTTCAGAATCCTTATCTTCCTCAAAGGCTCAATTAAGGTATAGTTTCTTCCACGAAACCTTCCTTAATCCCCTAGTTAGAATTGCTTTTTCTCTCCTCAAATTATCTAATTTATCTGTACATACAGACGTGCATTGTTGGGCAGGCTCAACTCAGGTACCACCCCCTACAAAAAGCCTTTCTTGATTTCTAAGTTGTTAATGGCAACCTATTCCACAAATTTATGGATAAGGACAGGATTTGTGACTTCATTAACACAGGGAACTCCGGAATGAGTAAACTCCCTCTATCAATTCAAATTTATACTTTCTCTGCCACTTATAATCTTAGAGAATTGTTAAGAGCACTGAGAGGTTAAGTGACTTGCCCAAGGTTGCCCAGTCAGTATGTCTTAGAACCAGGACTTAAACCCAGAGTAACATAATACAGTGGAAAAAAATGGTCTCTGGAATCAGAGGAGCTAGGTTCAACTCCATACTTGAGGCTTACCCCTTGTGTGATCGCAGAAAAATTACTTAATTTTCCCAGACCTCAGTTTCTTCATCTGTAAAATAAAAAGATTGGACTAGATGGAATCCGGCACCCCTTCTAGATCTAAATCTGTGGTTCTAAAATCTTCCTGTCCTCAAGGCTGGCTATCTACGAATCCATGCTGCCTCTCCAAATTTACTGAACTTTTTTATAGATAGTTCCCAGTAGAAATGTAAGCCTCTTGAGGGCAAGGGCTGTCTTTCATTTTGTCTTTGTGTCTTGGGTACCTAGAATGGTATGTCATAAAACAGAATGTAGTGTGATTGCTTCAACCATTGCTCAAGCTCTCATTTCTTTTCCAGTAGGTTACCAGATGGGTTAGACTTTGGTTGATGGACAGGCATTTTGTGGTTTCCTTGAAGCCAACTGACATTTCTCTTCTAGGTTTCTTTGGTCATGTTTCTGAAGCATCTGTGCCTATGTCCCTCCTCTGGGTTTTTTTGTTGGGAAGCTAAAGCTCCTCATCTATGCGGTGGGTTTGAAAGAACAAGTGAACCCTTTCCTCAAGTTGATTCATTCATTTGTTATTGTGCCTGCAAGCTCCAAACAATGGACTCGACGTTTATGGTTCAATTGCATAAGAAGCATTTCTCCAAGTCTTTAAATACTTTTGGAGGATAGCCACCTTGTACTTAGTGCTTAGGAAGGCTGGAATCTGTCTGAAGCAAAAAAATAAAAAATAAATTAAAAACACCAGCAAACAAATTTGTCATAAGAGAGAGTGGGAGGTAGGCTTTGGAGGGAGAGTAGAGGGCGAAGTATAAATACACCATGAGACAAGGAGGGTAGGGATGGCAAAGGGAGTATGAGTGTGATGGAGAGAGGGTGAGTGAAGGGAAAGGCAGAAAACTAAAACTAGCGGGGGAAGAGAGGAGTGTAAAAGAGTACATGTATTGAGGAGGGAAGATCAGAAGTACTAAGAGGTACCAAGGTGGGTGCAAAGGGAAGATGGGGCTTAGCTCTTCCTTTATGTGAAATGGACAATATTTCAAAAAAGCTGAGTCAGATTCCTCTTCAGAAGATAGCATGAGGATTTTTGTGGGGGGTGGGGCAGGGGAAGAGAACCATAATTTGCCATTAATCCCTTCACACATACAGCCTCTCCCCACCCCCACCCTATAAAAATCTGCATGTCCTGTCCTGAAAGGTTAGTCCAAATCTGCTCTTTTGAAATACTGTAAATTTCCCATAAAGGAAGAGTTTCATTTTGATTATAGGCTGGGCAGTTATCCCAAAGAGCTATGGAAAGGGTCACATACTTAACAAGGTTATTGGCAGCAAAGGGATTGTGAAATATTAGAGCTGTAATAGGCCTTTGGGATCATCCAGTCCAATCCCCTCATTTTACAGGTGACAAGAATGGGGCCCAGAAAGGTTAAGTGCCTTGGGCCAAGGTCACACAGCTAGTTAGTAAAACATTTGGCCCTAGGAGCAAACTCTGTTCTTTTTCCTATCCAGTGAAAAAGCAATACGTAGATGTTTGCTGTAATGTACTCATGCCAGTGGTCTTTCTCTACTGTACCCCTTCATGCTTTCTCCCATAGTGGACCTGAAATGAAAAAGGTAAGATTTTAGAGAATAAAAAGGGAGTGTGTGTGTGTGTGTGTGTGTGTGTGTGTGAAAAGCATTTTCAACCATGAAACAAACCAATGGGAAGCTGAGAAGCAGGAAACAACTGAGTGAGGAAGTAAACTGATCCAAGTGCTGAAAACATAATTTTCCAAAAACATTATCCTGGTAAAGCTTCATTGTATTATTTATTACTTAAGAGTATTAATATGTAGAAAGGAAGAGTTGCTGGGATCTTTAGTCTGGGTTTTGAGGCCATTACTAACTAAAATATAAAAAATAAGTGCTCTGTGTGTGTGTGTGTGTGTGTGTGTGTGTTTACCTTCTAAAAAATTTCCAGCTCCTTAGGGGCAGATTTTCCCAAGTATGAAATTAGTCAAACATACCAGAAAGTTCCTGTGTCAACTCTGTCTGCATTTTACTATAAGATGCTGTGAAGGATTGTAAGGGGAAAGGGAATGAGATGACACAGGAGGCAAAAGATATAGCCACCAAAGGACAGGAAAGACCATAGCATTCTCTCTTTTACACCCCAACCTCTACCCCACCCCCACTCCAGCATTCAAGGGACACTTGAAATTACACGCTTATTCATTCAGTCAAGAATTCCAAATAGTATGTGGAATTCTTGACAATAAATAAATTAATTATGTGAATACACACATATATGTATATGCAGAGAGATGATATATAATGCATATATCTATGGAGATATATATTACATATAATAAGTGATATAAATATAAAATCTATGAAAACATATATGTATATATTTATATATAGCCACATATATAAATGTATTTCCATGTAAATCCAAATTCTATCAATAAAATGCAGACACATATATGTTTTACTCATATATACCCATATATTTTATACACTTACATTATGTTTATATATGCCCACATATCCATTTATGTATATAAATATATGTACAAATATATTTTTATATACCTATAGATGTATTTTATCGATAGATTTTGCATTTATATCACAGTCATTTCCAAATATGCCCCTCTTTGACTCACCTATCCAGGAGGGAATGAGAAATTAGAACTAGTTTAGGAGTCAAGAGGCTGGGGTTTAAAACACAGCTCTGTAGCTGTTACGAGTATGACCTTGGACAAATGGCCCAATCCCTCCAGACCCGAGTTTCCTCATCTGTAAAATGAGGGGGTTGGAATACATTACCTGTAAGGCTGTTTCTATCGGTCTAGTATGCTGTGATTTCTATAGCCATTCTGCTTTTCCAAGGAAAACACTGTACAACTCTGTATAAAACTTCTATTAAGTATTCTATTTGCATCATACTATTAAATGATGTGATCTTGAGCTGATGTGAGCCCTTTTTGAAGATGATTTCTAATACAAACTGAAATTTTTGTCACTCTAAAATCTTGATAAGAAGTAAGCCTGAATTGGATCCTTAATTAGATTGATAGCTTAAGGGGTTCATTGAATGGAAATTTCAATATAACACAGACCTAGGTAAGGCTTTGATCAGATTGGAGAGTGTTAGTTTGAAGCCATTTGAAAAAGGAAACTCAAAAAATAAATAAAGATACAGAAGCAGGCAAGGGGGAGAAAAAAGTCTAGAATCAAAGAGAGTAATTATAGAAAGTTGCACTTCAACAGAGATATGTCCTACATGCCATGACTATAATCTCTCTCTGTCTCTCTGTCTCTCTCTCTCTGTGTCTCTCTGTCTCTCTCTGTCTCTCTCTCTCTCTGTCTCTGTCTCTGTCTCTCTCTCTCTGTCTCTCTGTCTCTCTCTCTGTCTCTCTGTGTCTGTATGTCTGTCTGTCTCTCTCTCCATATATATATACATATATATATTCTGTCTCTCCCTCTCTCTCACTATTTCTCTTTCTCTCTTTCTCCTCTTCCCCCATCTCTCCCTCCCTCTCTTTCTCTGTCTCTGTCTTGGTCTCTGTCTCTCTCTGTCTCTCTGTGTCTGTCTGTCTGTCTCTGTCTCTCTCTCTCTCTCTTTCCTTCTCTCTCTCCCCCCTTCCTGTTTTTCCCATTTAAAAAGAAAAAGGCATAGTGGAAGGAGCCCTTAATATCAGAAGGAAGAAAGGAAGAAGCACTTCGATAGGGAGGGTCTTCTCCGTGCCAGGCTGTGCTAAGCACTTTTAAAATAGTATCTCATTTGATCCTCACAACAACCCTATAAGGCAGGTGCTGTTATTAATCCTATTTTACGGTTAAGGAAACAGAGGAAGCAGAGTTTAAGTGGCTTACTTAGGACATAGCTAGCAAGTGTCTGAAGCCAAATTTGAACCTGTCAAGTCTTCCTGACTCCGGGTCCAGCACTCACTCCTATCTACTGCACCACCAGCTGCCTAAATCATAAGACTGGAAATTGCCGCTGGCTCTGGACTCTGAGGATTCAAATCTCACCTCTAGCATTACCTATTTGACCTTTGACTTTTGACCTCAGTTTCATCATCTGTAAAATTAAGGAGTTGGGCCCCATGACCTCTAAGGACCCTAACACCTCTCAATCTTTGAACCTCTGAACTAAAGTGCAAGTAATATTTATCCATTTGCTGGCTATATGACCTTGGGGAACCCATTTAAACTCTCTGAGCCTCAGTTTCCTCATCTGTAACATGAGGATGATAATACAGTGCATTATTTCACAGGGTTGTTGTAAAGTCCATGCTTGTGTACTGTAAAAGCACAATATCAGTTATTAATAAGAAAAAAAGGACAGGATTCTTATGTGCTGCAGAATTCTTGGAATTAGTCATTAAAATCCCCATGGCTATAAATTTTTCCTAGGAAAATATTAATTATTTCCCTTATCCTGGGTTTTTAAAGGGCCATTCCAATTCCCAGCAGCCAGGGCCACATATCAGCTATCTGTGCATTAAATAATAAGCATTTTGGTAAAGAACGTTAAACTTAAGCCAATGAAGCATTTGAAGAATAAGGGAGCTAGAAAATACCCTTTCAGAGGTTTCTTAATCCCATTCAACATACGTTACTGCTTTCTAACAGCCCCAACTACTATTTTAATTGCTAGGGAAGAGAAATTTCAATCTGCTACAATTCTACTCCTACTTAGGATTGAATCTGGGAATCTGTTCTCACCAGAATCGGTCAGGAATAGAATTCAATCAATCAGTATTCAAAATAATTACAATGCTGGTTTGAGGCACTTGCAAGAGGCTATTGAAAAGACTGTGGACACCAGGTTTCTATCCTCAAAGAATTTCTGATCTAATATTCCATTTGATGAAAGAGACTGCTCACACAAATACTCACATTATGTATTATTTCTTCAGGGCTCTTCTGAAAAAGATGTTGAGACAGATAAATAAATTCTGTGTAGTAGTAGTAGTAATATATATATATATATATGCATGCATGCATTGTATTTTATGTATGTGTATATATATATATTTGTATGTATATAAGCTCCTTGTGGGCAGAGATAAGATCTGTCACTATCACAATGGCTTTTCAGCCTAAAATAGTGTCTTGAATATGATAGGAGGATGGTAATTATTTGTGAAGTGCCTTTGGTTGTGATCATATGAGCTTAAAAGTAAGTTAACACCCAGTTTTGAAAAAAGTAGAAAACATAAATTACCTAGGGAAAAATTCTCTATTTGATAAAAACAGGTCGGAAAACTGGAAATAATTCTGGCATGAATTAGGTTTAAACCCACATCTTACATCACACTCCACAATATAGTTTAACTGGATATATAATCTTAATATTAAAGAGCATACTATAAAAATAAATAGAAGAGAAACAGATCATATACCTCTCACAACTATGGGTAAGAGATGTATTCTTAACCAAACAATAGAAGCAATTACAAAATATAGAATAGATAACTTTGAAAAAGTTGAAACTGAAAAACTTCTGCATGACTAATATTTATGTATCTAGGATAAGAAGGGAAATTGTAGAGTGGTGGGGGAAGATCTTCCTATCAAATTTCTCTGATAAAGGTTTGATACTCAAGATATGTCATTGGAAAAGATGGTGATGTTGAGAAAGATTGAAGGCAAAAGCAAAAGGGATGGCAGAGGATGAGATAGGATAGTGTCATGGAAACAACAAACATCAATTTGGACCAACTTTGAGAGACAGTGAAGGATAGAATGGCCTGGCATGCTGTGATCCATGGGGTCATGAATAGTAAGACATGGTTGAGTGACTGGACAGCATCCAAGATATACAATTAGCACATATATATTCAGATATGTAAATATGTGCATTATATGCATATACATATGACTAATAGTCATTACTCAATAGATAATAGTCCAAGGATATGAATAGACAGTCCTCAAAAGAAGAATTGAGATGTATTCACGACCACATAAAAAAAATGTTTCATATCACTAATAATAAAAGGAATGCACATCAAAACAACCTTGACGTTTTACCTCATACCCTGCAAATCAGCAAAAAAAAAAAAGACAAAAAAATGACAACAGTCAATATTGGAAGGGTTGCAGAATGATAGGCACACAAATGCATTGTTGGTAGAGCTATGAAATGGTACAACCATTTTTGAAAGCAATTTGGACTTATGTAAATAAAGTGACTAAAATGCCCATGCCCTTTGAACCAGAGACTCCATTACTAGACTATGGATTATTAAAAAAAAAAAAAAGTCCCCATATACAACAAAGTAATTATAGCCACACTTTTTATGTTAAGATTTGGAAACAGGGGCGGCTAGGTGGCGCTGTGAATAGAGCACCGGCCCTGAAGTCAGGAGGACCTGAGTTCAAATCCAGCCTCAGACACTTAACACTTACTAGCCATGTGACCTTGGGCAAGTTGCTAAACCCCAATTGCCCTACAAAAAGCAAAAAAATAAAAAGATTTGGAAACAAAGTAGATGCCTATCAACTGGGGAATGACTAAAAGAATTATGTCATACAAATGCAATGGAATACTACTGTGTTGTAAGAAATGAAGAAATGATTTATGTGATATAGATAGAGAAGTATTGTAAGGTCTATATAAACTGATACAATATGAACAAAACAGAGCCAAGAAAACAATCTACACAGTAACTACAGCAATTTAAATAGAAAGAACAAGACACCAAAAAAATTAAAGTAAATATAACAAAATTATAAAAATCAAATGGGATTCAGATGGAGAGATATGAGATAACACCTCCAAGCTATCCCTTCATGGAAATGGAAGTCCACAGGTGTTATACATTACACACTGTTTTTCGACTTTTTCAATGTATCCATCAGTTGTGCTGTTTTGTTCCTCTTTAAATGTGTGTGTGTGTGTGTGTGTGTGTGTGTGTGTGTATACTTTTGTAATGCATATTATATATCCATTTGTGATGGATCTTGGGAAGGGGGAGAGAGAAGGATTCTATGTTGATAAGAAACAGAAAATATCGATTAAAATAATTTTAAAATTTTTAAAGGAAAATAACACTGCCAAATAACACTGTCTGTGTACACCATGGAACAGGAAAATTTTATGGAGTACTGAGAAAGGAAGGAAATCAAGTAGCATCTATCAGGCTGGAACTGAATGCCAGGCACTTCACTGAGTGCTTTTACAAACCTGTCACTTAATCCTTAGGATAACTCTGGGAAGTAGGTGCTATTATTATCCCACTCTACAGGTGAGAAAACTGAGACAGACTGAAAATAAGTGTCTTGCCAAAGGTCACAGAACTGAGGCCAGATTCTTCCTGACTCTAGGCCCAGTCCTTTATCCAGTTTGCCACCTGGCTACATCTAGAAAAGAAAGGATGTGGCTCCCTACTGATGCAGAATTTAAATATGATGAGAATGTTTTACTGCAGAAAGCAGGTTTGTAGGGCAGGGTTGGTCTCCTGTGAAGGATAAATATAGAGCTTGAATAAAAATTGGACAAGATGGACTATGGAATGACCCTATAAAGCAAGTACCCACATCCATGTGATTCTGGATACAACCATTAAAGTGAACTTTGAATCAGAAGACCTCTGGGTTCTATTGCTTTTGAACTTGTAACCTTGGGCACTTCTCTCTGAGCCTCAATTTTTTTTAAAGGCAATCAGGGTTAAGTGACTTGCCCGTGGCCATATAGCTAGTAAGTGTTTGAGCCTGGATTTAAACTCAGGTCCATTTGACTCCACTGCTGGTGCTCTATCCACTGTACCACTCAGCTGCCCCAGTCTATTATTCTTTCAGAATTTCTCCTTCTCCTCTGGAGGGCAGAGAACCATTTCCAGGGAGAGGAAACCTGACTATGTATTAACTATTGCATTGGTTGACATATATGCCTGAGAAGAAAGCTGAGAATCACACTGGGAAAAGCATTAGACCTTGCTAGGTCTCACCTCCCTTATTTGTGAAATGAAGAGGCATCCCTAAAATCCCTACTAATTCCAAATCCATAGAGCTTAAGAAAGTTGGGAACAGGTCTAGAGAGGGGTATGGAGAAGAGATGATGGTTTGTGTCCCTGTGTTAGCAAAGACTGAAAAAGATTCAAGGGTTATTTCAAAGTGATGACCACTGCTGGCTCAGTAAGATAGGCTATGACAGTCAGAGGACTCTCACTATGATACTCATAGTTAACCCTTTAAAAGTTAAAAAGATTTAAAAAACAAAAATTGAAACAATTCAAGACTAAGAGCTTGACTGCAAGGAAGAGATTATGAGTAAATTTAAGAAAAATGATTATAACTGGGTCTGATGAGAAAATTAGAGTCAAAATTAAACAATTGATAATAATTAAAAAGGAAGATATCGGGTTTTACCTACATGTATGTTCGTGGCTGTTGTTGACGGTTCTGGTATAATAGAAAAGATTCAGGGCCGGAAGACCTGGGTGCAAGAATTGTGTTTGATATTTAGTATGTGACCTTAGGTGTACCATTTACATTTTTTTGAGCCTCGGTTCGCTAATAGGTAAAGTAAGTACATATAATAATAGCACCTTCCTCCCAGGGTTGTTGTGAGGATCAAATGAGAACATCATTGTTAAGTAGCTAACATACTGCCTGGCTCATGGTAAATGCTTATATAAATGTTTTTGTTGCCATTATTACTATTCAACCATCGTGAGGTATAGTTAGATAGAACTAGTGCCATAAGGGTATAGTCAAGGACAACTATACCAACCTGTACCCCTCCCTACTAGTGACTTATTTCCTTCTTAATTATCTCTCTCCTGGTTTAAAAGCAGTCTAGTGGGTATGCCGCCAAACATTAACAGAGATTACTAAAATTACAGAGACTCTCTCTAATCAGCTCAGTCCCAACTCTCCTGAGAAATCGCTTTTCCCATGGGCCCACTCCCCCTCTTCAATTTCAAACCACACACTTACAGACTTAGACAAAATCATGGTTAATGGTCCCATCATTTATTAGCAGTATCAGGTAACAAAAACAAAGATAAATGTTCAAAGAAGGTATAAAGGCTGTGATGGGGTTCACAGCTAGGGTCACCTCATTCTCCTCCCCTCCATGCTTTTCCCAGTGGATCTGAGTTGAGTACTGAAAGGGAATGTGATTTAAACTTTCAGTGAAAGTTTTCTCAGTTCTGTGCTCTGGAGAAGGGAAGGGGTGGGAGAAGTAACTATTGACTGGACTTCACTCTCACCAATTACCATAACTGTCCATTTGACCTAGTCTTAGCTCTCGTCCACAACTGCCATAACTACTAGCTCTGTCTAAACTCAGTGCTAGGCTACTCCTACCACACATTTACTTGCTCTTCTCATTCCCTCCCATCTGTGCAACTCTCATTCTTGCCTTTCCTTTAAAAGACCTAAAACTTGAGGACAAGTCCTTTTCTCTTTTTTTTTGGAGGGGGGAAGGCAAGGCAGTTGGGGTTAACTGACTCACCCAAGGTCACACAGCTAGTAAGTGTCAAGTGTCTGAGGCCTAATTTGAACTCAGGTCCTCCTGACTCCAGGGCTGGTGCTCTATTCACTGCACCACCTAGCTGCCCCTGGACAAATCCTTTTCTCAAGACCACTTGAACCCCAAACAAAACAATCTCTCCTGAATACCCACCAACAATCTAGTTCCAAAGATTTTCCATCTTTGGAATGTCCTCCAAAGTCTCTGCCATCCTAGAGAGGTCTTCCATAATCATTGTGACCCTGTATCCAAGCAGCCTAAGGTTGCATAGGTGTAATCATACTGACTCTAACTAGCTGCCAAATTGTTGTGAGAATCAAATGGATATACCAGGCATTGTATCAGCTATTCTATTATTAAATGTATATCATTTAAAATGAATGTTATTTAATTTTACTGTTTAGATATTTTAACTGATACATCTATATATATATATATATAAAAACATGCATATATATATGTATATATACATATATATATCTATTGGGGTAAGGAAGCACACAAATTTCACTCTCCTACTGCTGAAGTCTGAGAGTCCAGAGGTAATAATCCACTTTATAATTATGGTGTACCAACTTGCTAGCAATAAAACATAACTGCGAGTGAAGTCACTAAGATGAAACAATCACTTGAGAGTTGAGCTTAAGAATATATTTTTTCAAAATGATAGAATTGAAGAATAATTAGAGATTTATGTATAAATCCAACTTCCCAATTCCATCTTTTCTTCTCTGGCTATCTCACTGTACCCAGTAGGGAACTCAAGCACCTGGTTCTTAGAGAACATTCTTGCCTCTCCTATTCTCCTTTCCCCAGTGCTAACTTGGTGAGTAGGCCACCTATGTAGTTTGTTTTAAAAAAAGATACATCCTGTGACTGTTGGCTGATGCATGGAATTTGTATAATTAGAAATTCATTCTTCTGGTATAAACTTTCCCTTATTTAAAAAGATATTCATTATCAATCTTTTATGCCTCAGAGTGAATACATTTAGCAAATTCCTTCCCCCTAAAATTGGCTTAGATAAGAAAGAAAGGGTCAGAGATGGGAGGTGTGGGCCACATAAATTTCCTGATTTTTTTTTTCTGTCATGATGCCGCCCCCACCCCCAGAATCTTTAATTCTAGCATAAAAGTTTCCATTCAGCTAAGCCCTATTTACTGATGAGCTAACTACTGATGGCTCCATAATGAGCAGCCAATAGTTATCGTCGTTGCATTCTATGATTAATTATGTGTATGTGTGTATCTTTCCTCTACTCATAAATTCCATGAAGACAATGACTGTTCCTTCTCTAAATTTTATAGCTACCCCTAAACTAGCACACAGTGTTATTCACATAGTAGGAATTTTAATAAATGTTTATTTAATTGAACTGAGCTAAAAATACCTTACCCAATTGAAATTAAGCTAAGAAAATGACTAAAATGTCCATCCCAGTGACAAAAATTTCTTTGACACAGATTTCCTATCTCTCACTCTATATGCTAAAGAAGTCAACAAAAGAAGGAAAGGATGTACATACACCAAGTCATCAATAGTGACAATTTTTGTAAAAGCAAAAAATGGAAGCAAAATAGATGTCCATCGATGGGGAATGTCTAAACGTACTGTCAGATATGAAAATAATCAGAAATGGTGAATAATGGAGAATTCAGAGAAACAATGAATTATATATGACTTCCATGAGCTGATACAAAATGAAGTAAATAGAACCAAGAAAACATAAGCATAGCGATTTTAACAATGTGAATAGAAAGAACTATAACTAAACCCAAACTGAATGCTAGGATAAGAACAATGCCTATTTTATGTCAGTTGGGCTAATTTCCTTCTAAGGGGATGGGAGGCCATTCTCGTGATCATTTCTGGTTTGGCTTTCTTGCTCCCCAAAGTATAAAAGCCTTAGCCTGTGGGTGATCTGATTTTGGTTCAGTCATTTCCAACTCTTGGTGACTCCATTTGGGATTTTCTTGGCAAAGAGTGGTTTGCCACGTCCTTCTTCAGCTGATTTTGCAGATGAGAACACTGAGTCAGACTTGCCCAGGGTCACACAGCTAGTAAGTGTCTGAGGCCAGATTTGAACAAAGGAAGATGAGTCTTTCTGACTTCGTTCTATCTACTTTACCACCGAGCTTCCCCACAGGTAATTGATGTCAAAATAATCCTAGGGACACCTTTCTGACTTAGCCTACCTAACTGCCTTGGTAAATGAGGAGGTAAAGGGGAATATCATTTTATTTGATTTTAACTAGGAAGTCTATCCTACCTAATCTTATTGTAAGTGAAATTATTTTTATTGCATTTTATAGTCTATGAGGATCTCATTGCATTCTATTCCTGAGCCTGAATCTCTGGCTTGGCCCATAACAGCCTGTGGGCTATTATAATGATGACATTTTTCTCTGCAGAAGAAAATGCACCTGTCTCTCTTTGCAGAGTGGGTGTGGGCATGTAATGGAGTACATACTTTCAGACCCTATTGCAACGGGCATTAATTTTGTGGAACTGCTTCCCCCTTTATCTCTTTTTGTTCTTTATTATACAGGATGACTTTGGTTGTAGAGAGAGACATATTTGAAAATGAAGGTGACACGAAAACAAAAAACATCAATAAAAAAAGTTTTTATAATAGCCTTTACCCTCCATATTGCTAGCTCTGATTTTCTCTTAAAAGAGAAGAGATCACAGAGCAGAGATCAACAGAGTAGAGCCCAAGACCAATTTCTGTCAATTTGGTTCTGAGATTTTGGCGTAGAAAGGACCTTAGGAATCATCTAGTCCAACTCCCTCATTTTAAAGATGACGTAACTGAGACCCAATGAGGTTAAGTGACTTGTCCAAGGTCACACAACTAGCACTTGTCTAAGTCTAAATTTGAACTCAGGTCTTCCCAACTCCAAGCCTCCATTCTTGACACTTCACTTCCTAATAAAAGTATTTCCTAATTCTCCCAGTTGTTAGCACTGCCCCCCCATTATCTTATATTTATTTATATTTCCACATTTATATTATCATCTAGTAGAATGTAAGTTCTTTGCAGACAGACACTAATTCATTGCCTTTGTTTTTGTATCCTCAGTGCCTAGCACCATGGTGATGCACAGTAGGAATTTAGTTACAAAAAAAAAAACCATGGTAATGGACTTGAATTTGTGTCTCCTCTAGAGCCTACCAACCCCTCTGCTTTGCACATAGCAGTTCTCCCTTACTGTGGCATTTCTGTTTCCTGAGTTATTGCGCCTCCCTTCACAACAGGGGACATGGTCCTATAAAATTATCCTATCTTCCAAAGCCTAAATGACCTTCCAAATAGGAAAGAATTGAATTGGGTATGGGAATCTCTCGTTTGGACAGGCTTTTAAAGGTTACCAAAACATTTCTGAACAATGTGTTGAATATAGAGGACCAAAATCATGGCTTAGTTTCCTGAAAAGAATTCCTGACATGTTTATTTGTTACAGAGCCCTTGATATCAGCTTAGACCAGTGGAAAATATGACAGATTTCCAATATGCTGCTTTGTGCATTCATTTATTTGTTATCTTTAACAACAAAAAAAGAAAGAGTTGAATCAGTATCGAGGGTCATTGCACACTCAAGCTGAGCCCTCAGGACTGAAAAGATCTGTGATGGCTGTTTATTTTTCTGGACTTCTTAAAAGTGATCAAATCATTGTGTGGACCAACTTACCAACTTCAGTTTTCAAACATAGCAGGTACTACTAAAACGAAACTGAACTCTGTGTAATTGTAAAAATCAATACTAGTCCTAGAGAACAAATAATGAAATTTCCCCCTTTCATGGAGAGCTGAGGTAGACACTACAGAGGCAGAATGCTGCATACTCTGTCTGATATGGACACCTTGTTGTACAGTACTTTCAATTATGTCCAACTCTTTGTGATCCCATTTGGGGTTTTCTGGGCAGAGATGCTGGATTGGTTTGCCATTTCCTTTTCCAGTTCATTTTATAGCTGACAACAACAACAACAATTACAGCTGAGGAAACCCAGGCAAACAGGGTTCAGTGACTTGCCCAAGGTCACACACCTAGTAAATGTCTGAGATGTGACTTGAACTCAGGAAGAAGAGTCTTCTTGATTCTAAACCCAGTGCTCCATCCACTGTGCCACTACCTGCCCACTGATTTCATCAATTGTTTTTTCTTAATGGTTTTTCCTTGTAAAAAAGGAGTATTCAGTTCCAGTGCATGAGAGTTGTAGTGGAGAAGGGAACAGAATGTATCCATAAATGACTGATGTAAAACCAAAAGCATTAATAAAAATTTTTTTAAAAAACAAATAAAGATAACAGTTTCCATGGGAATTTAATAAAAGAGAGCAGTTAAATAAAATGTTAGAATAGCTACCTCTTTTTTTCAATCACTGTCTAAAGTCTTTCAGCTCTAAGTCCTATGATCCCACAATACTGTTAGGTCTTGGTTTATTTTTGTTTAGGCTCATCTTGTGAGAATATAAGCTTACTTTCAGTCATCACTTATAAATTCTCACTGCTTCTACATGTTCCATTTCATAATTCTTGACAGAATAGATGTTTTTGAGTATTTAACTCTTCCAAGCACATTCTCTGGAAGCCTCCATAGGATATTAGTCTGTTGATCTTTTCTCCTTAGAATTAAATTTCATTCTATTTTCAGATCCACAGTCTCTCCCTCTGACCCTATCCTCCTGAGGCTCCCACTAATTGAGAAAACAAGAAAAACAAAGCCCCTATTACACACATGTATAATTAAGCAAAACAAATTTTTGCATTGGCCTTGTTAAAAAAAAAAAGTTTCAGTCTGGACTCAATCCATCATCTCTCAATCAGGATGTGATTAAGATTTTTTTTAACTTGAGTTGTTTAGAATTGTGGTTGGTCATTGCATTGATCAGAGTTCCTAAGTCCTTCAAAGTAATTTATTTTTACAATATTGTATATTGTATTAATCGTTAAATTGTTATCGTATAAATTGTTATTGTATAAATTGTTCTCCTGGTTCAGTTCACTTTACTCTACATCAATTCAAGCAAGTCTTCCTAAATTTCTCTTACACCATACCCTTCATCATTTGTTACAGCACAATAGTATTTTCTTACAATGCTGTATACTATAACTTGCTGATTCATTCTCCTTCTAATCAAAGGGAGAGTGTCACCATATCAAAAAAAAATTCTATCCTCAGAACATACTCAGATGTGATTTTATATAGAAGTAAAAATGTTCATCTTACTAGTTCTATTCTCATGTAGCTATATACATACATACATATTATACACATACACACAGACACACACAGACATACACATATATTTATACTGCATAAATAGATACATCTTGGTCCTTTGAGGTATTTTAAAATTCTGGTATTATAATTATTATTCTAGTATTATAGGAGCTTTCTCTGTATCTTAGAAATATTAATAAATGAGTAAAAATATTTTTTTAAAAATTTGAAAATTTATTTAATAATTTAATTATCAGCTTAAGGAGTTGCCATTGAGGAATTTCCTCTACCAATGCAGATAGGCACTTGTACTACAGCTTCTAATCTTAGAAATTTGCCTGGGGACCCTGAGAAGTTAAATGATATTTTTGGAATCGCACAACCAATAAATGTCAGAGGTGAGACTCGAACTCCATTTTTCCAATCCTGCGGCCAGATCTTTGTTTCTTCTGAAATACTACCTCTGAATAGATAAAAACAAAAACAAATAAGTAAGTCCTCCTTTTCAAAGTCTTTCTTAAATCAGAGTGTTTTAGGGTCAACACTAAGGGTTTCATCCAGAGGACCTTAGCACTGGGTGGGTAGACCCTGGCACCCCTTGCTTAACAGTCCTGAGCTCCTCCTTACCCCACCCTCAGGCTCCGGATGTAATAGAGGACACAGAGTCCAGGGTGGATGTGGCCCCAGGCTCCTGGGAGAGTTGGTAAGCATTACACCTACCCCAGGGCCACCAGGGAGAATGAGCTAATTGTGTTTAACAAGTGGCATCTGGATTTTATTCAACTTTACACGAATGCAGTGTTGTTTATGAACAAACCTGAGTTGTCAACGGGAGAAAGGAACCTCGACTGTTTAACAAATAGACCTTCCCCTTGCCACAGCAGCGCTCTTGGCAAGATCAGGACTTGCTGAGGGCTCTTCAAGCAGAGTTCTGAAAGAAAAAAGGTCCTCTTATTGTCCCAGGGCTCCTGGGTGTGTGTGTGTGTGTGTGTGTGTGTGTGTGTGTGTGTGTGTGTGTGTGTGTGTGTGTGTGTGTGTGTGTGTGTTGATGGGCTTGCAGAGTGGTCCCTGCTCTGTCTCTTCCCCTATTCCCAAACTCTGCCCCTATGTTTGGGTCTACATGTTTTCCATGCTACCCATAAGCAGGTTTCTGTTTTGATGTGGGTATGAAATAAGAGACTAGCTGCATACCTTTGCAAATCAACTGGGAAAACCTTGTAAAAAAATTAGTTGACTCAAGCCCACTTGATAAATAACCCCCATTCCCTGAGAAAGGAGGAGGACAGTGACTAAACTTTGCCCTTGAAAAAGATCACAAGGCCGGGCCACAAGTCCCAGTTAAGACCTTGAATGCATTAAGAAGGCTTCACTCTTTCATATGAGAGAGCTAGGCTGCCCTGGTTTTAGGTTCCTTCTTGCTACACAGATAAATGGCCAAAGGAAACATTATCCATGCAGTTTCACTTCAAAGGCCAAATGGCAACCTTGCATGCCTTTCAATCTGGCCAATAACCAAGTGAAAAGTCTAAAATGGTCGTGTTTAGGAAGGCGGCTTCATGCCGTTCCAGGCAGGCCTTTCCCAGGCTCTCATACCAGCTCTGTTCCATTTGATGTGCAAATGTTGTATATGTGGGAGCCTGCGTGGCACAGACTGCCTGCCAGCAGCCTGCAATTTTCTCATACAGTCCCCCCCAGAGGGTTTCTAGGAAGGGACTGGGCAAAGTCTGGATACTGAACTTGAGGAAGGGGGAGTCAAGGCTTTTGAAGATGAACACTGATTTGCTAACTTGAGATTCTGGGATGGTCTGGCTAGCTGAGAAGATACATGGTCCAAGGTAATGGTGGCAGCAAATTTAGGGAATCTGGGGAGTAAGATGGACAAGGGTAGGCTTAAGAAATGGAAGACACCTGAGAGATCACTTTATCCAACTTTCTCACGAGGAAAAGAAGACCCAGAGAGACCCCTTAATGAATCATACCCATTCAATCAGTCAGCAACCTTATCCCTTTGACTGTTTTCTAATAATGAACTACCATATACATCTTACCTTTGACCTCTATTGGTTACCTCAACTTGAAAACGTCACAGGAAAGAATCAGATTAGCTATAAAACAGTGCTTTTTGAGCACAGCCATGGGTTACTCAGAGGAACTTAACACTCTTTTGTTCCTCCCTAATAACATACGTATAATGTACACAGTTATGACCTATGTCTTATATATCTTCTCTCCCTATTAGACTACAAGTTCCATGGGGATAGGAACTGTTTCTTACCTAATTTTGTATTTTCTTTCACTTAGCACAGTCCTCTGCACAAAACAGACGCCGCTAACTTGTTGGTTGAATGAATGGTAAAAACATCCCTGGACATCTTGAAGAGGATTTTAAATGTTTTCTGTCCCTAAAGGACTTCAAATGGAGACTGGATGATCATTTGTTAGGGGTGCCATAGCTGGTCTTCCTGTTCTGCTTTGGGTTAGACTAGATGACCTCTGGAGACTCCTTCAATTTTGAGACTCTGTATCCGACATCTATGTTTACAAAACACCACTATGGTTGATTAGAAAGTGAGCATTTCAGACAAATAACCTCATCAACACAACATCAAACCATCAGCTTATCAGTCAAATTTAGAAGCATTGGGTTGTGTTACTATCCAGCTTGTTCCCTTTTGCCACTAATGTCTATGATGGGAAAGGGGATGTTGTCTAGAAACAAAAGCAATGCTCTCTTTACTTACTTTTCTACTCCACAATTATAAACAGAGCAATAGAATTATAGAATCTCATAGACAGAAGGGATCACCAGGACCATTGAATACAATTGATACCTGAACAGGAAGCTCCTCTCTGGCCTACCTGACAAGTGATCATCCAGTCTTCACTTGAAGACCACTACAATAGGGAATTCACTACTTTCCAAGTTAGCCACTGCTACTTTGGGGCTACTTTAATCATTAGAGTACTTTTTTTTTCTTTTATAAAGATGAAATTTACCTCACTATAACTTGCACCCATTGGTTCCAATTTTGTAACCTGAGAACAAGAAGATCAAGTGTAACCCTTTTATCCTAATGCAACCCTTCAGGTTCTTAAAGGCTATTATTATATCTCCTCTAAGTTTTCTCTTCTCCAAGCTAAACAAGCCTATACCTTTCCTTTCATACTTATATGGCATACCCTTCATTTATCTTACTAACCTGGTTGTTTTCTTCCACACATATTGTAGCTTGTCAATGTCCTTAAAAAGTGACATCCAAAACTG
>JAQQSV010001600.1:26879-53857 GCA_028646515.1 Pseudochirops corinnae
TCAGGGAGGGAGGATTCAGTGGGATGGCTGTTTTGGGGTGGTGGGTAGGGGAAAGATGGGGAGAAAATTTGTAACTCAAAATTTCATGGAAATGAATGATGTAAACTAAACTAAAATAAAAAATTTAAAAAAAAAAGGGAGGGAGGAGAGAGTCCTGTTACACCCTGTTTTCGTCAGGCCATCACTGGAGCATTGTGTGCAGTTTTGGATGTCACTTTTTAAGGACATTGACAAGCTACAATATGTGTGGAAGAAAACAACCAGGTTAGTAAGATAAATGAAGGGTATGCCATATAAGTATGAAAGGAAAGGTATAGGCTTGTTTAGCTTGGAGAAGAGAAAACTTAGAGGAGATATAATAATAGCCTTTAAGAACCTGAAGGGTTGCATTAGGATAAAAGGGTTACACTTGATCTTCTTGTTCTCAGGTTACAAAATTGGAACCAATGGGTGCAAGTTATAGTGAGGTAAATTTCATCTTTATAAAAGAAAAAAAAAGTACTCTAATGATTAAAGTAGCCCCAAAGTAGCAGTGGCTAACTTGGAAAGTAGTGAATTCCCTATTGTAGTGGTCTTCAAGTGAAGACTGGATGATCACTTGTCAGGTAGGCCAGAGAGGAGCTTCCTGTTCAGGTATCAATTGTATTCAATGGTCCTGGTGATCCCTTCTGTCTATGAGATTCTATAATTCTATTGCTCTGTTTATAATTGTGGAGTAGAAAAGTAAGTAAAGAGAGCATTGCTTTTGTTTCTAGACAACATCCCCTTTCCCATCATAGACATTAGTGGCAAAAGGGAACAAGCTGGATAGTAACACAACCCAATGCTTCTAAATTTGACTGATAAGCTGATGGTTTGATGTTGTGTTGATGAGGTTATTTGTCTGAAATGCTCACTTTCTAATCAACCATAGTGGTGTTTTGTAAACATAGATGTCGGATACAGAGTCTCAAAATTGAAGGAGTCTCCAGAGGTCATCTAGTCTAACCCAAAGCAGAACAGGAAGACCAGCTATGGCACCCCTAACAAATGATCATCCAGTCTCCATTTGAAGTCCTTTAGGGACAGAAAACATTTAAAATCCTCTTCAAGATGTCCAGGGATGTTTTTACCATTCATTCAACCAACAAGTTAGCGGCGTCTGTTTTGTGCAGAGGACTGTGCTAAGTGAAAGAAAATACAAAATTAGGTAAGAAACAGTTCCTATCCCCATGGAACTTGTAGTCTAATAGGGAGAGAAGATATATAAGACATAGGTCATAACTGTGTACATTATACGTATGTTATTAGGGAGGAACAAAAGAGTGTTAAGTTCCTCTGAGTAACCCATGGCTGTGCTCAAAAAGCACTGTTTTATAGCTAATCTGATTCTTTCCTGTGACGTTTTCAAGTTGAGGTAACCAATAGAGGTCAAAGGTAAGATGTATATGGTAGTTCATTATTAGAAAACAGTCAAAGGGATAAGGTTGCTGACTGATTGAATGGGTATGATTCATTAAGGGGTCTCTCTGGGTCTTCTTTTCCTCGTGAGAAAGTTGGATAAAGTGATCTCTCAGGTGTCTTCCATTTCTTAAGCCTACCCTTGTCCATCTTACTCCCCAGATTCCCTAAATTTGCTGCCACCATTACCTTGGACCATGTATCTTCTCAGCTAGCCAGACCATCCCAGAATCTCAAGTTAGCAAATCAGTGTTCATCTTCAAAAGCCTTGACTCCCCCTTCCTCAAGTTCAGTATCCAGACTTTGCCCAGTCCCTTCCTAGAAACCCTCTGGGGGGGACTGTATGAGAAAATTGCAGGCTGCTGGCAGGCAGTCTGTGCCACGCAGGCTCCCACATATACAACATTTGCACATCAAATGGAACAGAGCTGGTATGAGAGCCTGGGAAAGGCCTGCCTGGAACGGCATGAAGCCGCCTTCCTAAACACGACCATTTTAGACTTTTCACTTGGTTATTGGCCAGATTGAAAGGCATGCAAGGTTGCCATTTGGCCTTTGAAGTGAAACTGCATGGATAATGTTTCCTTTGGCCATTTATCTGTGTAGCAAGAAGGAACCTAAAACCAGGGCAGCCTAGCTCTCTCATATGAAAGAGTGAAGCCTTCTTAATGCATTCAAGGTCTTAACTGGGACTTGTGGCCCGGCCTTGTGATCTTTTTCAAGGGCAAAGTTTAGTCACTGTCCTCCTCCTTTCTCAGGGAATGGGGGTTATTTATCAAGTGGGCTTGAGTCAACTAATTTTTTTACAAGGTTTTCCCAGTTGATTTGCAAAGGTATGCAGCTAGTCTCTTATTTCATACCCACATCAAAACAGAAACCTGCTTATGGGTAGCATGGAAAACATGTAGACCCAAACATAGGGGCAGAGTTTGGGAATAGGGGAAGAGACAGAGCAGGGACCACTCTGCAAGCCCATCAACACACACACACACACACACACACACACACACACACACACACACACACACACACACACACACACACACACACACCCAGGAGCCCTGGGACAATAAGAGGACCTTTTTTCTTTCAGAACTCTGCTTGAAGAGCCCTCAGCAAGTCCTGATCTTGCCAAGAGCGCTGCTGTGGCAAGGGGAAGGTCTATTTGTTAAACAGTCGAGGTTCCTTTCTCCCGTTGACAACTCAGGTTTGTTCATAAACAACACTGCATTCGTGTAAAGTTGAATAAAATCCAGATGCCACTTGTTAAACACAATTAGCTCATTCTCCCTGGTGGCCCTGGGGTAGGTGTAATGCTTACCAACTCTCCCAGGAGCCTGGGGCCACATCCACCCTGGACTCTGTGTCCTCTATTACATCCGGAGCCTGAGGGTGGGGTAAGGAGGAGCTCAGGACTGTTAAGCAAGGGGTGCCAGGGTCTACCCACCCAGTGCTAAGGTCCTCTGGATGAAACCCTTAGTGTTGACCCTAAAACACTCTGATTTAAGAAAGACTTTGAAAAGGAGGACTTACTTATTTGTTTTTGTTTTTATCTATTCAGAGGTAGTATTTCAGAAGAAACAAAGATCTGGCCGCAGGATTGGAAAAATGGAGTTCGAGTCTCACCTCTGACATTTATTGGTTGTGCGATTCCAAAAATATCATTTAACTTCTCAGGGTCCCCAGGCAAATTTCTAAGATTAGAAGCTGTAGTACAAGTGCCTATCTGCATTGGTAGAGGAAATTCCTCAATGGCAACTCCTTAAGCTGATAATTAAATTATTAAATAAATTTTCAAATTTTTAAAAAAATATTTTTACTCATTTATTAATATTTCTAAGATACAGAGAAAGCTCCTATAATACTAGAATAATAATTATAATACCAGAATTTTAAAATACCTCAAAGGACCAAGATGTATCTATTTATGCAGTATAAATATATGTGTATGTCTGTGTGTGTCTGTGTGTATGTGTATAATATGTATGTATGTATATAGCTACATGAGAATAGAACTAGTAAGATGAACATTTTTACTTCTATATAAAATCACATCTGAGTATGTTCTGAGGATAGAATTTTTTTTTGATATGGTGACACTCTCCCTTTGATTAGAAGGAGAATGAATCAGCAAGTTATAGTATACAGCATTGTAAGAAAATACTATTGTGCTGTAACAAATGATGAAGGGTATGGTGTAAGAGAAATTTAGGAAGACTTGCTTGAATTGATGTAGAGTAAAGTGAACTGAACCAGGAGAACAATTTATACAATAACAATTTATACGATAACAATTTAACGATTAATACAATATACAATATTGTAAAAATAAATTACTTTGAAGGACTTAGGAACTCTGATCAATGCAATGACCAACCACAATTCTAAACAACTCAAGTTAAAAAAAATCTTAATCACATCCTGATTGAGAGATGATGGATTGAGTCCAGACTGAAACTTTTTTTTTTTAACAAGGCCAATGCAAAAATTTGTTTTGCTTAATTATACATGTGTGTAATAGGGGCTTTGTTTTTCTTGTTTTCTCAATTAGTGGGAGCCTCAGGAGGATAGGGTCAGAGGGAGAGACTGTGGATCTGAAAATAGAATGAAATTTAATTCTAAGGAGAAAAGATCAACAGACTAATATCCTATGGAGGCTTCCAGAGAATGTGCTTGGAAGAGTTAAATACTCAAAAACATCTATTCTGTCAAGAATTATGAAATGGAACATGTAGAAGCAGTGAGAATTTATAAGTGATGACTGAAAGTAAGCTTATATTCTCACAAGATGAGCCTAAACAAAAATAAACCAAGACCTAACAGTATTGTGGGATCATAGGACTTAGAGCTGAAAGACTTTAGACAGTGATTGAAAAAAAGAGGTAGCTATTCTAACATTTTATTTAACTGCTCTCTTTTATTAAATTCCCATGGAAACTGTTATCTTTATTTGTTTTTTAAAAAAATTTTTATTAATGCTTTTGGTTTTACATCAGTCATTTATGGATACATTCTGTTCCCTTCTCCACTACAACTCTCATGCACTGGAACTGAATACTCCTTTTTTACAAGGAAAAACCATTAAGAAAAAACAATTGATGAAATCAGTGGGCAGGTAGTGGCACAGTGGATGGAGCACTGGGTTTAGAATCAAGAAGACTCTTCTTCCTGAGTTCAAGTCACATCTCAGACATTTACTAGGTGTGTGACCTTGGGCAAGTCACTGAACCCTGTTTGCCTGGGTTTCCTCAGCTGTAATTGTTGTTGTTGTTGTCAGCTATAAAATGAACTGGAAAAGGAAATGGCAAACCAATCCAGCATCTCTGCCCAGAAAACCCCAAATGGGATCACAAAGAGTTGGACATAATTGAAAGTACTGTACAACAAGGTGTCCATATCAGACAGAGTATGCAGCATTCTGCCTCTGTAGTGTCTACCTCAGCTCTCCATGAAAGGGGGAAATTTCATTATTTGTTCTCTAGGACTAGTATTGATTTTTACAATTACACAGAGTTCAGTTTCGTTTTAGTAGTACCTGCTATGTTTGAAAACTGAAGTTGGTAAGTTGGTCCACACAATGATTTGATCACTTTTAAGAAGTCCAGAAAAATAAACAGCCATCACAGATCTTTTCAGTCCTGAGGGCTCAGCTTGAGTGTGCAATGACCCTCGATACTGATTCAACTCTTTCTTTTTTTGTTGTTAAAGATAACAAATAAATGAATGCACAAAGCAGCATATTGGAAATCTGTCATATTTTCCACTGGTCTAAGCTGATATCAAGGGCTCTGTAACAAATAAACATGTCAGGAATTCTTTTCAGGAAACTAAGCCATGATTTTGGTCCTCTATATTCAACACATTGTTCAGAAATGTTTTGGTAACCTTTAAAAGCCTGTCCAAACGAGAGATTCCCATACCCAATTCAATTCTTTCCTATTTGGAAGGTCATTTAGGCTTTGGAAGATAGGATAATTTTATAGGACCATGTCCCCTGTTGTGAAGGGAGGCGCAATAACTCAGGAAACAGAAATGCCACAGTAAGGGAGAACTGCTATGTGCAAAGCAGAGGGGTTGGTAGGCTCTAGAGGAGACACAAATTCAAGTCCATTACCATGGTTTTTTTTTTTGTAACTAAATTCCTACTGTGCATCACCATGGTGCTAGGCACTGAGGATACAAAAACAAAGGCAATGAATTAGTGTCTGTCTGCAAAGAACTTACATTCTACTAGATGATAATATAAATGTGGAAATATAAATAAATATAAGATAATGGGGGGGCAGTGCTAACAACTGGGAGAATTAGGAAATACTTTTATTAGGAAGTGAAGTGTCAAGAATGGAGGCTTGGAGTTGGGAAGACCTGAGTTCAAATTTAGACTTAGACAAGTGCTAGTTGTGTGACCTTGGACAAGTCACTTAACCTCATTGGGTCTCAGTTACGTCATCTTTAAAATGAGGGAGTTGGACTAGATGATTCCTAAGGTCCTTTCTACGCCAAAATCTCAGAACCAAATTGACAGAAATTGGTCTTGGGCTCTACTCTGTTGATCTCTGCTCTGTGATCTCTTCTCTTTTAAGAGAAAATCAGAGCTAGCAATATGGAGGGTAAAGGCTATTATAAAAACTTTTTTTATTGATGTTTTTTGTTTTCGTGTCACCTTCATTTTCAAATATGTCTCTCTCTACAACCAAAGTCATCCTGTATAATAAAGAACAAAAAGAGATAAAGGGGGAAGCAGTTCCACAAAATTAATGCCCGTTGCAATAGGGTCTGAAAGTATGTACTCCATTACATGCCCACACCCACTCTGCAAAGAGAGACAGGTGCATTTTCTTCTGCAGAGAAAAATGTCATCATTATAATAGCCCACAGGCTGTTATGGGCCAAGCCAGAGATTCAGGCTCAGGAATAGAATGCAATGAGATCCTCATAGACTATAAAATGCAATAAAAATAATTTCACTTACAATAAGATTAGGTAGGATAGACTTCCTAGTTAAAATCAAATAAAATGATATTCCCCTTTACCTCCTCATTTACCAAGGCAGTTAGGTAGGCTAAGTCAGAAAGGTGTCCCTAGGATTATTTTGACATCAATTACCTGTGGGGAAGCTCGGTGGTAAAGTAGATAGAACGAAGTCAGAAAGACTCATCTTCCTTTGTTCAAATCTGGCCTCAGACACTTACTAGCTGTGTGACCCTGGGCAAGTCTGACTCAGTGTTCTCATCTGCAAAATCAGCTGAAGAAGGACGTGGCAAACCACTCTTTGCCAAGAAAATCCCAAATGGAGTCACCAAGAGTTGGAAATGACTGAACCAAAATCAGATCACCCACAGGCTAAGGCTTTTATACTTTGGGGAGCAAGAAAGCCAAACCAGAAATGATCACGAGAATGGCCTCCCATCCCCTTAGAAGGAAATTAGCCCAACTGACATAAAATAGGCATTGTTCTTATCCTAGCATTCAGTTTGGGTTTAGTTATAGTTCTTTCTATTCACATTGTTAAAATCGCTATGCTTATGTTTTCTTGGTTCTATTTACTTCATTTTGTATCAGCTCATGGAAGTCATATATAATTCATTGTTTCTCTGAATTCTCCATTATTCACCATTTCTGATTATTTTCATATCTGACAGTACGTTTAGACATTCCCCATCGATGGACATCTATTTTGCTTCCATTTTTTGCTTTTACAAAAATTGTCACTATTGATGACTTGGTGTATGTACATCCTTTCCTTCTTTTGTTGACTTCTTTAGCATATAGAGTGAGAGATAGGAAATCTGTGTCAAAGAAATTTTTGTCACTGGGATGGACATTTTAGTCATTTTCTTAGCTTAATTTCAATTGGGTAAGGTATTTTTAGCTCAGTTCAATTAAATAAACATTTATTAAAATTCCTACTATGTGAATAACACTGTGTGCTAGTTTAGGGGTAGCTATAAAATTTAGAGAAGGAACAGTCATTGTCTTCATGGAATTTATGAGTAGAGGAAAGATACACACATACACATAATTAATCATAGAATGCAACGACGATAACTATTGGCTGCTCATTATGGAGCCATCAGTAGTTAGCTCATCAGTAAATAGGGCTTAGCTGAATGGAAACTTTTATGCTAGAATTAAAGATTCTGGGGGTGGGGGCGGCATCATGACAGAAAAAAAAAATCAGGAAATTTATGTGGCCCACACCTCCCATCTCTGACCCTTTCTTTCTTATCTAAGCCAATTTTAGGGGGAAGGAATTTGCTAAATGTATTCACTCTGAGGCATAAAAGATTGATAATGAATATCTTTTTAAATAAGGGAAAGTTTATACCAGAAGAATGAATTTCTAATTATACAAATTCCATGCATCAGCCAACAGTCACAGGATGTATCTTTTTTTAAAACAAACTACATAGGTGGCCTACTCACCAAGTTAGCACTGGGGAAAGGAGAATAGGAGAGGCAAGAATGTTCTCTAAGAACCAGGTGCTTGAGTTCCCTACTGGGTACAGTGAGATAGCCAGAGAAGAAAAGATGGAATTGGGAAGTTGGATTTATACATAAATCTCTAATTATTCTTCAATTCTATCATTTTGAAAAAATATATTCTTAAGCTCAACTCTCAAGTGATTGTTTCATCTTAGTGACTTCACTCGCAGTTATGTTTTATTGCTAGCAAGTTGGTACACCATAATTATAAAGTGGATTATTACCTCTGGACTCTCAGACTTCAGCAGTAGGAGAGTGAAATTTGTGTGCTTCCTTACCCCAATAGATATATATATGTATATATACATATATATATGCATGTTTTTATATATATATATATATAGATGTATCAGTTAAAATATCTAAACAGTAAAATTAAATAACATTCATTTTAAATGATATACATTTAATAATAGAATAGCTGATACAATGCCTGGTATATCCATTTGATTCTCACAACAATTTGGCAGCTAGTTAGAGTCAGTATGATTACACCTATGCAACCTTAGGCTGCTTGGATACAGGGTCACAATGATTATGGAAGACCTCTCTAGGATGGCAGAGACTTTGGAGGACATTCCAAAGATGGAAAATCTTTGGAACTAGATTGTTGGTGGGTATTCAGGAGAGATTGTTTTGTTTGGGGTTCAAGTGGTCTTGAGAAAAGGATTTGTCCAGGGGCAGCTAGGTGGTGCAGTGAATAGAGCACCAGCCCTGGAGTCAGGAGGACCTGAGTTCAAATTAGGCCTCAGACACTTGACACTTACTAGCTGTGTGACCTTGGGTGAGTCAGTTAACCCCAACTGCCTTGCCTTCCCCCCTCCAAAAAAAAAGAGAAAAGGACTTGTCCTCAAGTTTTAGGTCTTTTAAAGGAAAGGCAAGAATGAGAGTTGCACAGATGGGAGGGAATGAGAAGAGCAAGTAAATGTGTGGTAGGAGTAGCCTAGCACTGAGTTTAGACAGAGCTAGTAGTTATGGCAGTTGTGGACGAGAGCTAAGACTAGGTCAAATGGACAGTTATGGTAATTGGTGAGAGTGAAGTCCAGTCAATAGTTACTTCTCCCACCCCTTCCCTTCTCCAGAGCACAGAACTGAGAAAACTTTCACTGAAAGTTTAAATCACATTCCCTTTCAGTACTCAACTCAGATCCACTGGGAAAAGCATGGAGGGGAGGAGAATGAGGTGACCCTAGCTGTGAACCCCATCACAGCCTTTATACCTTCTTTGAACATTTATCTTTGTTTTTGTTACCTGATACTGCTAATAAATGATGGGACCATTAACCATGATTTTGTCTAAGTCTGTAAGTGTGTGGTTTGAAATTGAAGAGGGGGAGTGGGCCCATGGGAAAAGCGATTTCTCAGGAGAGTTGGGACTGAGCTGATTAGAGAGAGTCTCTGTAATTTTAGTAATCTCTGTTAATGTTTGGCGGCATACCCACTAGACTGCTTTTAAACCAGGAGAGAGATAATTAAGAAGGAAATAAGTCACTAGTAGGGAGGGGTACAGGTTGGTATAGTTGTCCTTGACTATACCCTTATGGCACTAGTTCTATCTAACTATACCTCACGATGGTTGAATAGTAATAATGGCAACAAAAACATTTATATAAGCATTTACCATGAGCCAGGCAGTATGTTAGCTACTTAACAATGATGTTCTCATTTGATCCTCACAACAACCCTGGGAGGAAGGTGCTATTATTATATGTACTTACTTTACCTATTAGCGAACCGAGGCTCAAAAAAATGTAAATGGTACACCTAAGGTCACATACTAAATATCAAACACAATTCTTGCACCCAGGTCTTCCGGCCCTGAATCTTTTCTATTATACCAGAACCGTCAACAACAGCCACGAACATACATGTAGGTAAAACCCGATATCTTCCTTTTTAATTATTATCAATTGTTTAATTTTGACTCTAATTTTCTCATCAGACCCAGTTATAATCATTTTTCTTAAATTTACTCATAATCTCTTCCTTGCAGTCAAGCTCTTAGTCTTGAATTGTTTCAATTTTTGTTTTTTAAATCTTTTTAACTTTTAAAGGGTTAACTATGAGTATCATAGTGAGAGTCCTCTGACTGTCATAGCCTATCTTACTGAGCCAGCAGTGGTCATCACTTTGAAATAACCCTTGAATCTTTTTCAGTCTTTGCTAACACAGGGACACAAACCATCATCTCTTCTCCATACCCCTCTCTAGACCTGTTCCCAACTTTCTTAAGCTCTATGGATTTGGAATTAGTAGGGATTTTAGGGATGCCTCTTCATTTCACAAATAAGGGAGGTGAGACCTAGCAAGGTCTAATGCTTTTCCCAGTGTGATTCTCAGCTTTCTTCTCAGGCATATATGTCAACCAATGCAATAGTTAATACATAGTCAGGTTTCCTCTCCCTGGAAATGGTTCTCTGCCCTCCAGAGGAGAAGGAGAAATTCTGAAAGAATAATAGACTGGGGCAGCTGAGTGGTACAGTGGATAGAGCACCAGCAGTGGAGTCAAATGGACCTGAGTTTAAATCCAGGCTCAAACACTTACTAGCTATATGGCCACGGGCAAGTCACTTAACCCTGATTGCCTTTAAAAAAAATTGAGGCTCAGAGAGAAGTGCCCAAGGTTACAAGTTCAAAAGCAATAGAACCCAGAGGTCTTCTGATTCAAAGTTCACTTTAATGGTTGTATCCAGAATCACATGGATGTGGGTACTTGCTTTATAGGGTCATTCCATAGTCCATCTTGTCCAATTTTTATTCAAGCTCTATATTTATCCTTCACAGGAGACCAACCCTGCCCTACAAACCTGCTTTCTGCAGTAAAACATTCTCATCATATTTAAATTCTGCATCAGTAGGGAGCCACATCCTTTCTTTTCTAGATGTAGCCAGGTGGCAAACTGGATAAAGGACTGGGCCTAGAGTCAGGAAGAATCTGGCCTCAGTTCTGTGACCTTTGGCAAGACACTTATTTTCAGTCTGTCTCAGTTTTCTCACCTGTAGAGTGGGATAATAATAGCACCTACTTCCCAGAGTTATCCTAAGGATTAAGTGACAGGTTTGTAAAAGCACTCAGTGAAGTGCCTGGCATTCAGTTCCAGCCTGATAGATGCTACTTGATTTCCTTCCTTTCTCAGTACTCCATAAAATTTTCCTGTTCCATGGTGTACACAGACAGTGTTATTTGGCAGTGTTATTTTCCTTTAAAAATTTTAAAATTATTTTAATCGATATTTTCTGTTTCTTATCAACATAGAATCCTTCTCTCTCCCCCTTCCCAAGATCCATCACAAATGGATATATAATATGCATTACAAAAGTATACACACACACACACACACACACACACACACACACATTTAAAGAGGAACAAAACAGCACAACTGATGGATACATTGAAAAAGTCGAAAAACAGTGTGTAATGTATAACACCTGTGGACTTCCATTTCCATGAAGGGATAGCTTGGAGGTGTTATCTCATATCTCTCCATCTGAATCCCATTTGATTTTTATAATTTTGTTATATTTACTTTAATTTTTTTGGTGTCTTGTTCTTTCTATTTAAATTGCTGTAGTTACTGTGTAGATTGTTTTCTTGGCTCTGTTTTGTTCATATTGTATCAGTTTATATAGACCTTACAATACTTCTCTATCTATATCACATAAATCATTTCTTCATTTCTTACAACACAGTAGTATTCCATTGCATTTGTATGACATAATTCTTTTAGTCATTCCCCAGTTGATAGGCATCTACTTTGTTTCCAAATCTTTTTATTTTTTTGCTTTTTGTAGGGCAATTGGGGTTTAGCAACTTGCCCAAGGTCACATGGCTAGTAAGTGTTAAGTGTCTGAGGCTGGATTTGAACTCAGGTCCTCCTGACTTCAGGGCCGGTGCTCTATTCACAGCGCCACCTAGCCGCCCCTGTTTCCAAATCTTAACATAAAAAGTGTGGCTATAATTACTTTGTTGTATATGGGGACTTTTTTTTTTTTTTAATAATCCATAGTCTAGTAATGGAGTCTCTGGTTCAAAGGGCATGGGCATTTTAGTCACTTTATTTACATAAGTCCAAATTGCTTTCAAAAATGGTTGTACCATTTCATAGCTCTACCAACAATGCATTTGTGTGCCTATCATTCTGCAACCCTTCCAATATTGACTGTTGTCATTTTTTTGTCTTTTTTTTTTTTGCTGATTTGCAGGGTATGAGGTAAAACGTCAAGGTTGTTTTGATGTGCATTCCTTTTATTATTAGTGATATGAAACATTTTTTTTATGTGGTCGTGAATACATCTCAATTCTTCTTTTGAGGACTGTCTATTCATATCCTTGGACTATTATCTATTGAGTAATGACTATTAGTCATATGTATATGCATATAATGCACATATTTACATATCTGAATATATATGTGCTAATTGTATATCTTGGATGCTGTCCAGTCACTCAACCATGTCTTACTATTCATGACCCCATGGATCACAGCATGCCAGGCCATTCTATCCTTCACTGTCTCTCAAAGTTGGTCCAAATTGATGTTTGTTGTTTCCATGACACTATCCTATCTCATCCTCTGCCATCCCTTTTGCTTTTGCCTTCAATCTTTCTCAACATCACCATCTTTTCCAATGACATATCTTGAGTATCAAACCTTTATCAGAGAAATTTGATAGGAAGATCTTCCCCCACCACTCTACAATTTCCCTTCTTATCCTAGATACATAAATATTAGTCATGCAGAAGTTTTTCAGTTTCAACTTTTTCAAAGTTATCTATTCTATATTTTGTAATTGCTTCTATTGTTTGGTTAAGAATACATCTCTTACCCATAGTTGTGAGAGGTATATGATCTGTTTCTCTTCTATTTATTTTTATAGTATGCTCTTTAATATTAAGATTATATATCCAGTTAAACTATATTGTGGAGTGTGATGTAAGATGTGGGTTTAAACCTAATTCATGCCAGAATTATTTCCAGTTTTCCGACCTGTTTTTATCAAATAGAGAATTTTTCCCTAGGTAATTTATGTTTTCTACTTTTTTCAAAACTGGGTGTTAACTTACTTTTAAGCTCATATGATCACAACCAAAGGCACTTCACAAATAATTACCATCCTCCTATCATATTCAAGACACTATTTTAGGCTGAAAAGCCATTGTGATAGTGACAGATCTTATCTCTGCCCACAAGGAGCTTATATACATACAAATATATATATATACACATACATAAAATACAATGCATGCATGCATATATATATATATATATTACTACTACTACTACACAGAATTTATTTATCTGTCTCAACATCTTTTTCAGAAGAGCCCTGAAGAAATAATACATAATGTGAGTATTTGTGTGAGCAGTCTCTTTCATCAAATGGAATATTAGATCAGAAATTCTTTGAGGATAGAAACCTGGTGTCCACAGTCTTTTCAATAGCCTCTTGCAAGTGCCTCAAACCAGCATTGTAATTATTTTGAATACTGATTGATTGAATTCTATTCCTGACCGATTCTGGTGAGAACAGATTCCCAGATTCAATCCTAAGTAGGAGTAGAATTGTAGCAGATTGAAATTTCTCTTCCCTAGCAATTAAAATAGTAGTTGGGGCTGTTAGAAAGCAGTAACGTATGTTGAATGGGATTAAGAAACCTCTGAAAGGGTATTTTCTAGCTCCCTTATTCTTCAAATGCTTCATTGGCTTAAGTTTAACGTTCTTTACCAAAATGCTTATTATTTAATGCACAGATAGCTGATATGTGGCCCTGGCTGCTGGGAATTGGAATGGCCCTTTAAAAACCCAGGATAAGGGAAATAATTAATATTTTCCTAGGAAAAATTTATAGCCATGGGGATTTTAATGACTAATTCCAAGAATTCTGCAGCACATAAGAATCCTGTCCTTTTTTTCTTATTAATAACTGATATTGTGCTTTTACAGTACACAAGCATGGACTTTACAACAACCCTGTGAAATAATGCACTGTATTATCATCCTCATGTTACAGATGAGGAAACTGAGGCTCAGAGAGTTTAAATGGGTTCCCCAAGGTCATATAGCCAGCAAATGGATAAATATTACTTGCACTTTAGTTCAGAGGTTCAAAGATTGAGAGGTGTTAGGGTCCTTAGAGGTCATGGGGCCCAACTCCTTAATTTTACAGATGATGAAACTGAGGTCAAAAGTCAAAGGTCAAATAGGTAATGCTAGAGGTGAGATTTGAATCCTCAGAGTCCAGAGCCAGCGGCAATTTCCAGTCTTATGATTTAGGCAGCTGGTGGTGCAGTAGATAGGAGTGAGTGCTGGACCCGGAGTCAGGAAGACTTGACAGGTTCAAATTTGGCTTCAGACACTTGCTAGCTATGTCCTAAGTAAGCCACTTAAACTCTGCTTCCTCTGTTTCCTTAACCGTAAAATAGGATTAATAACAGCACCTGCCTTATAGGGTTGTTGTGAGGATCAAATGAGATACTATTTTAAAAGTGCTTAGCACAGCCTGGCACGGAGAAGACCCTCCCTATCGAAGTGCTTCTTCCTTTCTTCCTTCTGATATTAAGGGCTCCTTCCACTATGCCTTTTTCTTTTTAAATGGGAAAAACAGGAAGGGGGGAGAGAGAGAAGGAAAGAGAGAGAGAGAGAGACAGAGACAGACAGACAGACACAGAGAGACAGAGAGAGACAGAGACCAAGACAGAGACAGAGAAAGAGAGGGAGGGAGAGATGGGGGAAGAGGAGAAAGAGAGAAAGAGAAATAGTGAGAGAGAGGGAGAGACAGAATATATATATGTATATATATATGGAGAGAGAGACAGACAGACATACAGACACAGAGAGACAGAGAGAGAGACAGAGAGACAGAGAGAGAGAGACAGAGACAGAGACAGAGAGAGAGAGAGACAGAGAGAGACAGAGAGACACAGAGAGAGAGAGACAGAGAGACAGAGAGAGATTATAGTCATGGCATGTAGGACATATCTCTGTTGAAGTGCAACTTTCTATAATTACTCTCTTTGATTCTAGACTTTTTTCTCCCCCTTGCCTGCTTCTGTATCTTTATTTATTTTTTGAGTTTCCTTTTTCAAATGGCTTCAAACTAACACTCTCCAATCTGATCAAAGCCTTACCTAGGTCTGTGTTATATTGAAATTTCCATTCAATGAACCCCTTAAGCTATCAATCTAATTAAGGATCCAATTCAGGCTTACTTCTTATCAAGATTTTAGAGTGACAAAAATTTCAGTTTGTATTAGAAATCATCTTCAAAAAGGGCTCACATCAGCTCAAGATCACATCATTTAATAGTATGATGCAAATAGAATACTTAATAGAAGTTTTATACAGAGTTGTACAGTGTTTTCCTTGGAAAAGCAGAATGGCTATAGAAATCACAGCATACTAGACCGATAGAAACAGCCTTACAGGTAATGTATTCCAACCCCCTCATTTTACAGATGAGGAAACTCGGGTCTGGAGGGATTGGGCCATTTGTCCAAGGTCATACTCGTAACAGCTACAGAGCTGTGTTTTAAACCCCAGCCTCTTGACTCCTAAACTAGTTCTAATTTCTCATTCCCTCCTGGATAGGTGAGTCAAAGAGGGGCATATTTGGAAATGACTGTGATATAAATGCAAAATCTATCGATAAAATACATCTATAGGTATATAAAAATATATTTGTACATATATTTATATACATAAATGGATATGTGGGCATATATAAACATAATGTAAGTGTATAAAATATATGGGTATATATGAGTAAAACATATATGTGTCTGCATTTTATTGATAGAATTTGGATTTACATGGAAATACATTTATATATGTGGCTATATATAAATATATACATATATGTTTTCATAGATTTTATATTTATATCACTTATTATATGTAATATATATCTCCATAGATATATGCATTATATATCATCTCTCTGCATATACATATATGTGTGTATTCACATAATTAATTTATTTATTGTCAAGAATTCCACATACTATTTGGAATTCTTGACTGAATGAATAAGCGTGTAATTTCAAGTGTCCCTTGAATGCTGGAGTGGGGGTGGGGTAGAGGTTGGGGTGTAAAAGAGAGAATGCTATGGTCTTTCCTGTCCTTTGGTGGCTATATCTTTTGCCTCCTGTGTCATCTCATTCCCTTTCCCCTTACAATCCTTCACAGCATCTTATAGTAAAATGCAGACAGAGTTGACACAGGAACTTTCTGGTATGTTTGACTAATTTCATACTTGGGAAAATCTGCCCCTAAGGAGCTGGAAATTTTTTAGAAGGTAAACACACACACACACACACACACACACACAGAGCACTTATTTTTTATATTTTAGTTAGTAATGGCCTCAAAACCCAGACTAAAGATCCCAGCAACTCTTCCTTTCTACATATTAATACTCTTAAGTAATAAATAATACAATGAAGCTTTACCAGGATAATGTTTTTGGAAAATTATGTTTTCAGCACTTGGATCAGTTTACTTCCTCACTCAGTTGTTTCCTGCTTCTCAGCTTCCCATTGGTTTGTTTCATGGTTGAAAATGCTTTTCACACACACACACACACACACACACACACACTCCCTTTTTATTCTCTAAAATCTTACCTTTTTCATTTCAGGTCCACTATGGGAGAAAGCATGAAGGGGTACAGTAGAGAAAGACCACTGGCATGAGTACATTACAGCAAACATCTACGTATTGCTTTTTCACTGGATAGGAAAAAGAACAGAGTTTGCTCCTAGGGCCAAATGTTTTACTAACTAGCTGTGTGACCTTGGCCCAAGGCACTTAACCTTTCTGGGCCCCATTCTTGTCACCTGTAAAATGAGGGGATTGGACTGGATGATCCCAAAGGCCTATTACAGCTCTAATATTTCACAATCCCTTTGCTGCCAATAACCTTGTTAAGTATGTGACCCTTTCCATAGCTCTTTGGGATAACTGCCCAGCCTATAATCAAAATGAAACTCTTCCTTTATGGGAAATTTACAGTATTTCAAAAGAGCAGATTTGGACTAACCTTTCAGGACAGGACATGCAGATTTTTATAGGGTGGGGGTGGGGAGAGGCTGTATGTGTGAAGGGATTAATGGCAAATTATGGTTCTCTTCCCCTGCCCCACCCCCCACAAAAATCCTCATGCTATCTTCTGAAGAGGAATCTGACTCAGCTTTTTTGAAATATTGTCCATTTCACATAAAGGAAGAGCTAAGCCCCATCTTCCCTTTGCACCCACCTTGGTACCTCTTAGTACTTCTGATCTTCCCTCCTCAATACATGTACTCTTTTACACTCCTCTCTTCCCCCGCTAGTTTTAGTTTTCTGCCTTTCCCTTCACTCACCCTCTCTCCATCACACTCATACTCCCTTTGCCATCCCTACCCTCCTTGTCTCATGGTGTATTTATACTTCGCCCTCTACTCTCCCTCCAAAGCCTACCTCCCACTCTCTCTTATGACAAATTTGTTTGCTGGTGTTTTTAATTTATTTTTTATTTTTTTGCTTCAGACAGATTCCAGCCTTCCTAAGCACTAAGTACAAGGTGGCTATCCTCCAAAAGTATTTAAAGACTTGGAGAAATGCTTCTTATGCAATTGAACCATAAACGTCGAGTCCATTGTTTGGAGCTTGCAGGCACAATAACAAATGAATGAATCAACTTGAGGAAAGGGTTCACTTGTTCTTTCAAACCCACCGCATAGATGAGGAGCTTTAGCTTCCCAACAAAAAAACCCAGAGGAGGGACATAGGCACAGATGCTTCAGAAACATGACCAAAGAAACCTAGAAGAGAAATGTCAGTTGGCTTCAAGGAAACCACAAAATGCCTGTCCATCAACCAAAGTCTAACCCATCTGGTAACCTACTGGAAAAGAAATGAGAGCTTGAGCAATGGTTGAAGCAATCACACTACATTCTGTTTTATGACATACCATTCTAGGTACCCAAGACACAAAGACAAAATGAAAGACAGCCCTTGCCCTCAAGAGGCTTACATTTCTACTGGGAACTATCTATAAAAAAGTTCAGTAAATTTGGAGAGGCAGCATGGATTCGTAGATAGCCAGCCTTGAGGACAGGAAGATTTTAGAACCACAGATTTAGATCTAGAAGGGGTGCCGGATTCCATCTAGTCCAATCTTTTTATTTTACAGATGAAGAAACTGAGGTCTGGGAAAATTAAGTAATTTTTCTGCGATCACACAAGGGGTAAGCCTCAAGTATGGAGTTGAACCTAGCTCCTCTGATTCCAGAGACCATTTTTTTCCACTGTATTATGTTACTCTGGGTTTAAGTCCTGGTTCTAAGACATACTGACTGGGCAACCTTGGGCAAGTCACTTAACCTCTCAGTGCTCTTAACAATTCTCTAAGATTATAAGTGGCAGAGAAAGTATAAATTTGAATTGATAGAGGGAGTTTACTCATTCCGGAGTTCCCTGTGTTAATGAAGTCACAAATCCTGTCCTTATCCATAAATTTGTGGAATAGGTTGCCATTAACAACTTAGAAATCAAGAAAGGCTTTTTGTAGGGGGTGGTACCTGAGTTGAGCCTGCCCAACAATGCACGTCTGTATGTACAGATAAATTAGATAATTTGAGGAGAGAAAAAGCAATTCTAACTAGGGGATTAAGGAAGGTTTCGTGGAAGAAACTATACCTTAATTGAGCCTTTGAGGAAGATAAGGATTCTGAAAGAGGGAGATGAGGCACCCTTTATATATCCTGTTTCATTATACATGTGATCATTTTGTGGCAACATCAGTTTAGGGACAGTGTGGTGACATATGACTATATTCCCAGGGGAGGTTGAAGCTGGTAGATTGCTTTAAACTGAAAGTTCTGAAGTATAGTAGGGCTAAAGTTAATTGAGTGTCTGCATTAGCTTGGCACCACTTTGGTGGGCTTCTGGGAGTGGGTGGGGAGGGGCAAGTACTGTGCTGCTTAAGGAGGAGAAAACTAGCCCAGGTGGAAGTGGAAATCAAAATTTCTGTCTTTAGTGGAATTTGGCCCATTAGTGGCCAGTGCACTTCCAGCCTGGGCAAAATAGGGGGGGCTTGGTCTAAAAAAAAAAAAGTGAGCTTATGAAGCAAAATTTAGCATTCAACATATTCCTGAATCAGTTTTCCAAATTAGTGTCAATAATATTCAATTCATTTTTCTGAGGGCATATTCTAAGGCCTCAGTCACATAGTATTTACCTCCAGAGACTTCCTTACTGACCACAGGCTTCTAGATACAGATATGTAGGGACCTTAAAGGTCATAAAGTCCAACACTCTTATTTTAAAGATAAGGAGAATTAGGCTCATAGAGGTTAAGTCAATTGCCCAAGGTCCCACAGGTAGCATAATAAAGAGCTAGGATTCAAACTCAAGTCACCAGACTCCAAAGACCTTTCAATAATGTTAGAAATCCATCCACTCATTAGGAGTTAGTATTCAGTCAATCTAGAAGATGTCACTAAGCATCCAAAAGATATCATAGCTATTTCCAATTCTCAATCTAGGTTTTTTTTCTTCAAATATTATACACTTGTCAACAATACATGTAGATGAAGAATAATGGTCCCTATCAGTCCCTCTAGTCCTGAGGTTGTTAACCTGGGGTCCATAAACATATGGGTTTAATATTTTGAAAACTATGCATTAATATAATTGGTTTCTTTTGTAATCCTACACATTTTATTTTAGGTATTTAAAGGTATTAGTCTGAGAAATGGTCCATAGTTTTCAACAGATTGCAGAAGAGTTTTAGGACACACAAGAGAGAGGTTAAGAATCCCTGCTCTAGTGTATGGGACTATAAAAAAGCCAGGCTCTTTCTATAAAATTACACATTTTCAATAATTAGTTAATCAATAAACATTTATTAAACATTTACGATGTGTCAGGTATTGTACTAAGGGCTAAGGATACACAAAGAGGCAAAAGACAGTCCCTGTCATCAAAGGAACTCACAGTCTTATGGTAAATGAAGGAAGGAAATATTTTAACTTTGCTATCTCAAAATATCATGGGCCATCTGATCAAGTGTCTGGGTGGGTGAGTGGATAGAGCTGGCTGACCATTTGATTAGGATCTTATCAGATTGTAAAGCTCAAGAGGTAGTCTTTTGTCTTTTTTTGTATCCCCAGTACTTAGCACAGTGCCTGGCACATAATAGGCTCTTAATAAATGTTTATTGATTGGTTATCTGATTGTTGTCTTGTCCAGGTGGGTTGAATTCAATGACTCCGGAGGTCCATTCCAAAGCTGTGATGCTATGATTTGGTGTAGGGAATAGCATAGGTCTGGCTGAGGAAAATGCTGGAGATATCTCTAAGGCTAACGGAGCAGGAGGAAAAAAAAAAGAAGCTTGCATTCCCAGAGTCTCGAGGGGGAGATTCCCGGTTTTAGGCATGCACTTCTAATGAGCTGGGAATGCTATGGGAGACGGAAATCCCTATCTAGGCTGCAAGAAAGAGCTCTAGTTGAGGAATATTTTAATGAAGTTCAACTACCTGAGGGTAAGACAGGTGGTCCTGTGCAAAATGCAAACACTACATCAAAGCGATGCAAATGAAGGTCTGGCTGCTCCAATGGAACCCCAGCAGGAGAAGTGCTTCTGCTCAGAGGAAGTTGCTTTGAAGATGGTGAATGGAGCATGTCTGAATAGGCAGGATCTCTAGGTCACCAAATTTTCTTATTTCTCACCTCTTCCGGAATGTTAGCTTAGCTTTCCCTTTTGTAACTTTCGGAGGGGGTTTCTGAGAGAATTTAAGCTCTCATTAAAATGTCTGGGCAAAAAAAATATAGCTGCTGCGACGTGGTCCAAGCGCATCTATGATGTATGAGGCAGGCTGAATACTATTATTACCTTATATATGCATAACACTTCACAGTTTACAGGCACTTTCACATGCATTAAGTCTTAAGATCCTCCCAGCACCCTAGAGAGGAGATAGGCAGGGGAAAGGGCATTTATTATCTATGGTATCTCTAGTGGTCTCATCCCTCCTTAGATTACTCCATAAAAGCAGGATCTGTTGTCCTGTCTATCGGTGGGCCTACCACATTGCCTCCCATGATGCTTTGAATGCATTTACATTCAATGTGTGTGTGTGTTATGTTAAAAAACAGTTGGTTTTCTCACTAGTAGAGTTTTGAAATCTAGGTTGTAAAGCAACCCAAGTATAACAATACATCAATAATATGTTGGGAGGCTGCTTGACACAGTGAAAAAGGTGCCAGCTTTAGAATCTGAAGACTTGTACTCAAATCTCACCTCTGATGCTTATTATCTGTGTGACCACAAGTCACTTACCTTCCCTAGGCCTCAGTTTCCTCATCTATAAAATGAAAGGGATGGACTAGATGACTTCTGAGGTCCCTGCCATCATATGAGATAATATTTGTAAAGCACGTAGCACAGGACCAGGACCAGGCAACGCAGCAGGTGCTTAATAAATGCTCCCTCTCTCCCATTCCACTTCTAGATCTGTGATTCAGGTTCTTAGTATAGAAGTTCCCACTACTAATTCAGATCACAATGCTATATAACTTAAAGGATTAAAGAGTTGCTAGAATGTGAATTTAAGTGGCTTGCTCATGGTCATATAGCAAGATAGGAAGTGTCAAAGATAGGATTTGAACCCAGACCTCCAAGGCTAACTTTCTATTCCCTATGTCATTTTCTCATCAATATAATATTAATAAGGGGCAGATAGGTGGTGCAGTGAATAGAACACTGGCCCTGGAGTCAGGACTTGAGTTCAAATCCGGCCTCAGGTATTTGACACACTTACTAGCTGTGTCACCTTGGGCAAGTCACTTAACTTTGCCAAAAAATATAATATTAATAATCAATATTAAAATAATAATATCTACCATTTATTAATCAATTACAAACATTTATTAAGCACTTTCTTTGTTCCAGGTTCTGTGCTAAGCACTAGTGATTCAAAGAAAAAATGAAAACAGCCCCTGCCTTCAAGGAACTTATATTCTAATGGAGAAAACAGCATGTACATAGATATATACCAGATACACGTGAGTATAATACAAAGCAGTCCTTGGTGTAGCTAGGTGGCACAGTGGATAGACCACTAGGCTTGGAAACAGGAAAACTTATCTTACTGAGTTCAAATCTGGCCTCAGATTCTTAGTAGCTCGTGTGATCCTGGGCAAGTCATTCAATACTGTTTACCTCATTTCCTCATCTGCAAAATGAGTTTGAGAAGGAAATGACAAACCACTCCAGTATCTCTGCCAAGAAAACCCTAAATGAGGTCATGAAGAGTTGGACACAACTGAACGAGAACAGTAACAATCCTTGAGGGGAACATACTAGCAGGACTTTTTTTTTTTTTTTAAACCATGCCATAGAAACCTCTTTATCCTAGGAATTCACTCTGACCCTGGACATTGGAAGAACCTTTTGCTCCCATGGTTTCTCCCTCTGATTGACTGGTTCCTCAACAAACTTCCATTTTAAGGAGGAAGTCTAGGTCAACTATGACTTCATTGAATGCACTTTCGACTCCATGCCCCCTCTACTGTATTCCTTTTCCACTTCCCTTTTATGTGTTTTCCTCCATTAGAATATAAGCTCCTTGAGGACAGGGGCTATTTACCTGTCTGCCCATATTTGTATCTCTAGGGCTTAGAATAGTGCTTAATAAATACTTGTTGACTCACTAGCTAGAATTCATGTGTTGGGAAAAGGCTGCCTGCAGAAGGTGACTTTTGAGCTGTCTTAGAGGAACCCCAGGCTTCTAAGATGTGGAGCTAAGGGAGAATATTGTAGACATGAGGGACAGACAGTACAAATGGATGGAGGTGGGAGATGGTGCTTGTTATGTGAGGAACAGCGAGCAGACCAGTGTGTGGTAAGCCTTAGCAAATTGAAGCCCAGAGAGAGATGAAGTGACTTGCCTAACTAAGGAAGTGGTAGACCTGGGAAATCTTCTGACATTCATTTGATCCATTGTTTCTGCCCTCTTCATCCCCATCACACAGATACCATTTTGTTTGTTGAAACAGGAATATCCTATTTAAAAGACACAGAATGAAAATAGTTATGAAGCTTCAGAACAGCCTGACTGCATATTATATGTAACATCAAATGAATAGAACCATTACTTGAATTGACTTCTATTGTCTAGGAGTTAGCAACAACAAACTGACCTCCAATTTTCCATTCTCAGCATTGAATAATGTAGTGCAAAAACAATATTCACATTTCCAATGGTTACTATAAATATACCTGTGTAGTGCTCAATCACAAAATATAACAGACTCTCTATATAGAAGATAGAAGTAAAACATTTATTCAAACACCAGAAAAATGAATCCTAAAACCAGTAAGCTGATTCCATCATAGTAGCAAAGAAGTTAATAAGCCACAACAACACAGAGAGCCACAGCATCCTTTAACCTTCCCATAAACTAACATAAGCTTAGCTGTCACATCAGGTGGCAAATACCAACTTTTACTCACAAGTCTAATTGTCTCCCTCTGATGCAACTCCTCCTCCCAACTGTGTCTAGTTGCTTTGACTCCCAGCTTCCTGTGGGAGCTCCACTCTTCAGCAAACTCCTCCCACTGCAGGCTCCATATGATTACATTCAGCCCATTAGGGTGCAGGATATATTTTCAAAGCAGGGAAGGTCTTCAAATTCCCTTAGGCTTGTTAAGGGGCAGGGAAGATCTTCAAATTACCATTACCATTACACATAATGAGACATTCATCCATTTATATAAAAGTTGTAATTATTCAGAAGTTTACTTTTTTCCATGTGGGGGATCCTTCCCCTAACACAGCTCCTGTGTAAATTCAATAGTTGATCTTTGAGAGTGGCAACATCTGAAGAATGCACTATTTTGTGTCCAACCTGTAAGAGAAACTCTCTAAACTAAAGTTTTCAGTCATCAGATGTGCTGATCATCATTGGTCATATCCTAAAAAGCCTCTTGAGTTTGGTAGGACTGGCCCAAGCTGATGTTCAGCTGGCATAGCCTTCTGGGTCTTCAGGATCACCCCCATCATATGATGAGCTTTCAGTACAGGGCAACGTGTGTCAGTTACAATGTCCTGGAATAAAAGGACACTATCTTCCTGAAAAGGCCCCTGATAGGTTTGTGATACTAATTAGCAGATTGTGGTAAGAAGGAAATGATTAAAAATCAACAACACGAAAATGACGTTTGTTGATGAAACAAATTCTTTCCACATGTTTGAGAACAGACACTTCATTGACAAAGTTCATTTATTATGAAAAGTGACATTGGATATTGGAAAGCTCCCTAGATTTAGAATCAGGATTGATGGATCCAAAGGCTCCACCACTTATTAGCCATGTGACGATGGGCAAGTCACACACACACACACACACACATACACACACATAAGAACCCTAGAATCTCAGATTTAGAAAGGTTGTCAAAGGTTGTCTAGTTCAAAACATATTTGAAGAGGAAATCTTCTCTACATCCATCAACCCATCAACACTTCTTAAGCAACTATTACATGCCAGGCACTGTGCTAAATGCTGGGGCTACAAAGACAAAAATAAAATCATTCTAGCTCCCAAGGAGGTGACATTCTAAATGCTGAAATAACAAACATATACAACTGTATAGTGAACATACAAAATAGATAAAGTGGAAACAACAAACAGACATACATACATATATACATATACATACACATATAAACATACACACACACACACACACACACACACACACACACACACACATATATATATATACAGGGAAGCATTCATCAGTAGCTAGGAGGACCAGGAAGAGTCTTGTTCACACTTGAGTCCTGAGGAAAACCAAGGATTCTAAGAGGCAAAGGTGAGGAGAGAATGCATTCCTGGCATGAGTGACAGCTCATACAGAGATACAAAGATGAGAAGAGAAAAATGTATAATGGAAGGGAAAAATGTGTAATAAATAATGAGGTCAAGGAATAGCAAATTGTACACAATAGATTTGCACTTTCGTGTGCAATCATCTTTTTTTAATGCTTGTTTAATTTCATAAATTGAAAATTAAAATTTTAAAAATGAGATCACCAGACTATTTGAAGACTTTTAGTAAATGGGATCTATTACCACTTGAGGCACACTATTCTACTTAAAAAGAATTCTAATAGTTACAAAATTTTCCCTTGTATCCAGTCTTAATTTACTTCTCTGGTGCAAATTCCTTTGACTCCAAGAAGAATAAGTCTAATTTCTCTTCTGTACCATGGACCTTCCAATATTTGAAGAGAAACATCCTATCTCCCCTAAATCTTTTCTTCTATAGACCCACAATTCCTTCAGCCAATCCTCATATGGCAAGGGGTCCAGTCACCTCTACCATTTGTGCACCTCGTCATTCCTTCAGTATCAAATCCAAAAGAACTCTAGTATCCACCTGTTTACATCTCTTCTTTCCCACACAATAGACTTTGTCAAATACTTCGTTGAAATCCAAGTATATTATGTCAAAATCTTCTTTCTGATTTGCCAGTCTGGTAACTCTGTCAAAAAAGGAAACAAGGTCAGTTTGGCATGACCTGTATATGATGAAGTCACACATTTAACTTTCCTGAGTCTTGATTTCCTTACCTGTAGAACAGGAATAAATAATATGTGCACTAATCACCTAATAAGTTTGTTGCAGGGGAAAGTACTCTGTATAAATGGGAGCCATTATTCTTCAGGACAGTCAGGACACTGTTCACCAAGTAAAGCAGATTATCATAGGCAAATAGCTCAATAAAACTAATGGAAAAGAACTTAAAATGGAATGTAATAAGCCCAGAGGTAAACATTGAACTTACTGAGAACATAAGAGGGAAACATCTTTAAGTCTGAGTGTATATCAAAATATGCACTTAATAAGAGGCAGTAATAAAAGTTAATAAATTGTGAAAAGATTCAAATTTCAGTTTGAACAATTATTCAGTTTCAAAATCTAGCTATTCTTTAGGCAGTATTATAAATTCAGGCAGGCAGAGACTGGGTCTCATTCTTCTTTGTAGTAGAAAGCTTACTGGTCTAGGAGTCAGAAGACCTAGGTTCAAATCCCTGTTCTGTCACATATCTGAATGGCCTCAAATTACTTCACTTCCCTGGGCCTCAATTTCCTCATCTGTAAAGTGAGTGTATTGGATGAAATTACTCCCAAGTTTCTGACCAGCTCAACATTTATGACCCTATGACTTTTCAGTACCCTTAGACAATTCTCTAAGACTAAGTTATAGAAAAAATGCCAACTTTCTTTGGTGAAAGGAGTTTCCACATGAAGAATTCCCTCACACCATTGAAATCAGAGGCCAAAAACAGCACACTATTCTACTTTAAAAGAATTCTAATAGTTACAAAATTTTTCCTTATAACCAGTCAATTTAATTTTCTGGTGCAAATTCCTCTGACTCCAAGAAGAAGTCTAATTTCTCTTCAATACCATGGATCTTCCAATATTTGAAGAGAACCATTATATCTCCCCTAAAACTTTTCTTCCACAGACTGAACACCCATAATTCCTTCGACCAATCCTCATACAGGACTGTAATGGTAATGGAATTTGGAGATGCCCCTGTATTGGCTTGAGTGTTAAAACCCAGAGCTTGTGAATCCCACTTGGGGCATGGACTTGTTGACATGAAGAAAGAGGGCTGGGAGGAGCCGTGAATTGGGAGAGAGGCCCAAGCTGAGAGAAGGCCAGAAGGACTTTGGGAGAGCAGTATCCAGTATCATGAAGCCTGAGTTGCTGAGAGAAAGACTGCTGAGAGCCCATCGGAGCTGCCCAGGACTTTGAGAACTGCCACCCGAAGCTGCCAAGGACTGAGGAGGCATGGCTGTGATGCCGGTATTTTGTCTGTCTGTTTTGATGTTGTTTTGCCAGATTCACCTGCTGGTGAAGGACGGTGCTGCTGTTGTAGAGGTCCTGGAAACTGGCTGTTGGTTCAGCAGCCCTGAAGAAGGATTTTCCTGTTGTATGTTTACAGAAATCCTGGAAAAGGGCCTTGCTGATGTTTTCAGGGGTT